>OX424576.1:91078454-91393454 GCA_949152435.1 Gastracanthus pulcherrimus
TTGACCTTCAATCATCTATGTCCAAAACTTCATTTGACCTTCAAAACCACATTTCTCCTTCAATACTAGATTTGTTCTTCAATATTACATTTGACCTTCAAAACTCCATTTGACCTTGAAAACTACATTTGACCTTCAAAACTACATTTATCCTTCATTACTACATTTGTTCTTCAATATTACATTTGACCTTCAAAACTGCATGTGACCTTCAAAACTACATTTAACCTTCAAAACTACATTTCACCTTTAGAAATACATTTGACCTTCAATCGTCTATGTTCAAACTACATTTGACCTTCAAATCTGCATTTGACCTCCAAAACTACATTTAGCCTTCAATCCTCTATGTTCAAAACTACATTTGACCTTCGAAACTGCATTTGACCTTCAAAACTTCATTTGACTTTCAAAACTGCATTTGACCTTCAAAACTACATTTGACCTTCAAAACTACATTTGACCTTCAAAACTACATTTGACCTTCAAAACTACATTTGACCTTCAAAACTACATTTGACCTTCAAAACTACATTTGACCTTCAAAACTACATTTGACCTTCAAAACTACATTTGATCTTCAAAACTACATTTGACCTTCAATCATCTATGTCCAAAACTGCATTTGACCTTCAAAACTGCATTTGACCTTCAAAACTACATTTGACATTTAAAACAACATTTGACCTTCAAAATTACATTTGCTCATAAAAAATTCATTTGGTCTTCAATCAACTATGTTCAAAACTACGTTTGACCTTCAAAACTACATTTCTCCTTCATTACTACATTTGTTCTTCAATATTACATTTGACCTTCAAAACTGCATTTGACCTTCAAAACTACATTTGACCATCAAAACTACATTTGACCGTTAGAAATACATTTGACTTTCAAAACTGAATTTGACCTTCAAAACTGCATTTGATTTTCAAAACTACATTTGACCTTCAAAACTACATTTGATCTTCAAAAATACATTTCACCACAAAACAACATCCGACCTGCAAAACTACGTATGGTCTTCCAAACGACATTGACCTTCAAATCTACAATTGACCTTCAAAACTGCATTTGACCTTCAAAACTACATTTGACATTTAAAACAACATTTGACCTTCAAAATTACATTTGATCATCAAAACTACATTTGACCTTTAGAAATACATTTGACCTTCAAACATCTATGTTCAAAACTACATTTGACCTTAAAATCTGCATTTGACCTTCAAAAATACATTTGGACTTTAATCATCTATATTCAAAACTACATTTGACCTTCAATCATCTATGTTCAAAACTACATTTGACCTTAAAAAATACATTTGACCTTCAAAACTACATTTGACCTTCATAACTACATTTGACCATCAAAAATACATTTCACCACAAAACAATATCCGACCTGAAAAACTACGTATGGTATTCCAAACGACATTTGACCTTCAAATCTCCAATTGACCTTCAAAACTGCATTTGACCTTCAAAACTACATTTGACCTTCAAAACTACATTTGACCTGCAATCATCTATGTTCAAAACTACATTTGACCTTCAAAACTACATTTGACCTTCAAAACTACATTTGACCTTCAAAACTACATTTGACCTTCAAAACTACATTTGACCTTCAATCATCTATGTCCCAAACTGCATTTGACCTTCAAATCTACAATTGACTTTCAAAACTGCATTTGACCTTCAAAACTACACTTGACATTTAAAACAACATTTGACCTTCAAAATTACATTTGATCATCAAAACTACATTTGACCTTTATAAATACATTTGACCTTCAAACATCTATGTTCAAAACTACATTTGACCTTAAAATCTGCATTTGACCTTCAAAAATACATTTGGACTTTAATCATCTATATTCATATATACATTTGATCTCCAAAACTACATTTGATCTGCAAAACTACATTTGAACTTCAAAACTACATTTGACCTACATAACTGCATTTGACCTTCAAAACTACATTTGACCTTCAAAACTACATTTGACTTTCAAAAGTACATATAACCTTCAAAAGTACATTTGACCTTCAAAACTACATTTGACCTTCAAAACTACATTTGACCTTCAAAACTACATTTGACCTTCAAACCTACATTCGACCAACAAAACTACATTTCTCCTACAATACTACCTTTGACCTTCAAAACTACATTTGACCTTCAAAACTACATTTGACCTTCAAAACTACATTTGACCTTCAAAACTACATTTGACCTTCAAAACTTCATTTGACCTTCAAAACTACATTTCACCTTCAAAACTACATTTGAACTTCATAACTACATTTCACCTTCAAAAATACATTTCACCACAAAACAACATCCGACCTGCTAAACTACGTATGGTCTTCCAAACTACATTGACCTTCAAATCTACATTTGACCTTCATAACTACATTTGACTTTCAAAAATACATTTCACCATAAAACTACATTTAACCTTCAAAACTACATTTGACCTTCAATCATCTATGTCCAAAACTGAATTTGACCTTCAAAACTGCATTTGATTTTCAAAACTACATTTGACCTTCAAAACTACATTTGATCTTCAAAAGTACATTTGACCTTCAAAACTACATTTAACCTTCAAAACTACATTTGACCTTCAATCATCTATGTCCAAAACTTCATTTGACCTTCAAAACCACATTTCTCCTTCAATACTAGATTTGTTCTTCAATATTACATTTGACCTTCAAAACTCCATTTGACCTTGAAAACTACATTTGACCTTCAAAACTACATTTATCCTTCATTACTACATTTGTTCTTCAATATTACATTTGACCTTCAAAACTGCATTTGACCTTCAAAACTACATTTAACCTTCAAAACTACATTTCACCTTTAGAAATACATTTGACCTTCAATCGTCTATGTTCAAACTACATTTGACCTTCAAATCTGCATTTGACCTCCAAAACTACATTTAGCCTTCAATCCTCTATGTTCAAAACTACATTTGACCTTCGAAACTGCATTTGACCTTCAAAACTTCATTTGACTTTCAAAACTGCATTTGACCTTCAAAACTACATTTGACCTTCAAAACTACATTTGACCTTCAAAACTACATTTGACCTTCAAAACTACATTTGACCTTCAAAACTACATTTGACCTTCAAAACTACATTTGACCTTCAAAACTACATTTGACCTTCAAAACTACATTTGACCTTCAAAACTACATTTGACCTTCAAGACTACATTTGACCTTCAAAACTACAATTGACCTTCAAAACTACATTTGACCTTCAAAACTACATTTGACCTTCAAAACTACATTTGACCTTCAAAACTACATTTGACCTTCAAAACTACATTTGACCTTCAAAACTACATTTGACCTTCAAAACTACATTTCACCTTCAAAAATACATTTCACCACAAAACAACATCCGACCTGCTAAACTACGTATGGTCTTCCAAACTACATTGACCTTCAAATCTACATTTGACCTTCATAACTACATTTGACTTTCAAAAATACATTTCACGATAAAACTACATTTAACCTTCAAAACTACATTTGACCTTTCAATCATCTATGTCCAAAACTGCATTTGACCTTCAAAACTGCATTTTACCTTCAAAACTACATTTAACCTTCAAAACTACATTTGACCTTCAATCATCTATGTCCAAAACTGCATTTGACCTTCAAAACTGCATTTGACCTTCAAAACTACATTTGACATTTAAAACAACATTTGACCTTCAAAATTACATTTGCTCATCAAAACTTCATTTGGTCTTCAATCAACTATGTTCAAAACTACGTTTGACCTTCAAAACTACATTTCTCCTTCATTACTACATTTGTTCTTCAATATTACATTTGGCCTTCAAAACTGCATTTGACCTTCAAAACTACATTTGACCATCAAAACTACATTTGACCTTTAGAAATACATTTGACTTTCAAAACTGAATTTGACCTTCAAAACTGTATTTGATTTTCAAAACTACATTTGACCTTCAAAACTACATTTGATCTTCAAAAATACATTTCACCACAAAACAACATCCGACCTGCAAAACTACGTATGGTCTTCCAAACGACATTGACCTTCAAATCTACAATTGACCTTCAAAACTGCATTTGACCTTCAAAACTACATTTGACATTTAAAACAACATTTGACCTTCAAAATTACATTTGATCATCAAAACTACATTTGACCTTTAGAAATACATTTGACCTTCAAACATCTATGTTCAAAACTACATTTGACCTTAAAATCTGTATTTGACCTTCAAAAATACATTTGGACTTTAATCATCTATATTCAAAACTACATTTGACCTTCAATCATCTATGTTCAAAACTACATTTGACCTTAAAAAATACATTTGACCTTCAAAACTACATTTGACCTTCATAACTACATTTGACCATCAAAAATACATTTCACCACAAAACAATATCCGACCTGAAAAACTACGTATGGTATTCCAAACGACATTTGACCTTCAAATCTCCAATTGACCTTCAAAACTGCATTTGACCTTCAAAACTACATTTGACCTTCAAAACTACATTTGACCTGCAATCATCTATGTTCAAAACTACATTTGACCTTCAAAACTACATTTGACCTTCAAAACTACATTTGACCTTCAAAACTACATTTGACCTTCAAAACTACATTTGACCTTCAAAACTACATTTGACCTTCAAAACTACATTTGACCTTCAAAACTACATTTAGCCTTCAATCCTCTATGTTCAAAACTACATTTGACCTTCGAAACTGCATTTGACCTTCAAAACTTCATTTGACTTTCAAAACTGCATTTGACCTTCAAAACTACATTTGACCTGCAATCATCTATGTTCAAAACTACATTTGACCTTCAAAACTACATTTGACCTTCAAAACTACATTTGACCTTCAAAACTACATTTGACCTTCAAAACTACATTTGAACTTCAAAACTACATTTGACCTTCAAAACTACATTTGACCTTCAAAACTACATTTGACCTTCAAAACTACATTTGACCTTCAAAACTACATTTGACCTTCAAAACTACATTTGACCTTCAAAACTACATTTGACCTTCAAAACTACATTTGACCTTCAAAACTACATTTGACCTTCAAAACTACATTTGACCTTCAAAACTACATTTGACCTTCAAAACTACATTTGATCTTCAAAACTACATTTGACCTTCAAAACTACATTTGACCTTCAAAACTACATTTGACCTTCAAAACTACATTTGACCTTCAAAATTACATTTCACCACAGAACAACATCCGACTTGCAAAACTACGTATTGTCTTCCAAACGACATTGACCTTCAAATCTACAATTGACCTTCAAAACTGCATTTGACTTTCAAAACTACATTTGACCTTTAGAAATACATTTGACCTTCAATCATCTATGTTCAAAACTACATTTAACCTTCAAAACTGCATTTGACCTTCAAATCTACATTGGACCTTCAAAACTACATTTGACCTTTAGAAATACATTTGACCTTTAGAAATACATTTGACCTTCAAAACAACATTTGACCTTCAATCATCTATGTTCAAAACTACATTTGACCTTTAAAACTACAATTGACCCTCAATCATCTGTGTTCAAAACCACATTTGACCTTCATAACTACATTAGACCTTCATAACTACATTTGACCTTCATAACTACATTTGACCATCAAAAATACATTTCACCACAAAACTACATTTAACCTTCAAAACTACATTTGACCTTCAATCATCTATGTCCCAAACTGCATTTGACCTTCAAAACTGCATTTGACCTTCAAAACTACATTTGACCTTCAAAAATACATTTCACCACAAAACTACATTTAACCTTCAAAACTACATTTGACCTTCAATCATCTATGTCCAAAACTGCATTTGATGTTCAAAACTGCATTTTACCTTCAAAACTACATTTGACATTTAAAACAACATTTGACCTTCAAATCTACAATTGACCTTCAAATCTGCATTTGACCTTCAAAACTACATTTCTCCTTCATTACTACATTTGTTCTTCAATATTACATTTGACCTTCAAAACTTCATTTGACCTTCAAAACTACATTTGACCTTTTGAAATTCATTTGACCTTCAATCATCTATGTTCAAACTACATTTGACCTTCAAATCTGCATTTGACCTTTAAAACTGCATTTGACCTTCAAAACTACATTTGACCTTCAAAACAACATTTGACCTTTAAAACTACATTTCACCTTCAAAATAACATTTCACCTTCAAAACTACATTTGTCCTTCGATCATCTATGTTCAAAACTACATTTGACCTTCAAAACTACATTTAACCTTCAATACCACATTTGTCCTTCAATACTACATTTGACCATCAAAACTACATATGACCTTCAATCATCTGTGTTCAAAACCACATTGGACCTTCAAAACTACATTTAACCTTCAATACCACATTTGTCCTTCAATACTACATTTGACCTTCTAAACTACATTTGACTTTCAAAACTACATTTGACCTTCAGAACTACATTTGACGTTCGAAACTACATTTGACCTTAAAAACTACTTTTGACCTTCAAAAATACGTTTCACCAAAAAACAACATCCGACCTGCAAAACTACGTATGGTCTTCCAAACGACATTTGACCTTCAAATCTACAATTGACCTTCAAAACTGAATTTTACCTTCAAAACTACATTTGACCTTCAAAACAACATTTGACCTTTAAAACTACATTTGACCTTCAAAACAACATTTGACCTTCAAAACTACATTTGACCTTCAATCATCTATGTTCAAAACTACATTTGACCTTCAAATCTGCATTTGACCTTCAAAACTACATTTGACCTTCAATCATCTATGTCCCAAACTGCATTTGACCTTCAAATCTACAATTGACCTTCAAAACTGCATTTGACCTTCAAAACTACACTTGACATTTAAAACAACATTTGACCTTCAAAATTACATTTGATCATCAAAACTACATTTGACCTTTAGAAATACATTTGACCTTCAAACATCTATGTTCAAAACTACATTTGACCTTAAAATCTGCATTTGACCTTCAAAAATACATTTGGACTTTAATCATCTATATTCATATATACATTTGATCTCCAAAACTACATTTGATCTGCAAAACTACATTTGAACTTCAAAACTACATTTGACCTACATAACTGCATTTGACCTTCAAAACTACATTTGACCTTCAAAACTACATTTGACTTTCAAAAGTACATAGAACCTTCAAAACTACATTTGACCTTCAAAACTACATTTGGCTTCAAAACTACATTTGACCTTCAAACCTACATTCGACCAACAAAACTACATTTCTCCTACAATACTACCTTTGACCTTCAAAACTACATTTGACCTTCAAAACTACATTTGACCTTCAAAACTACATTTGACCTTCAAAACTACATTTGACCTTCAAAACTACATTTGACCTTCAAAACTTCATTTGACCTTCAAAACTACATTTCACCTTCAAAACTACATTTGAACTTCATAACTACATTTCACCTTCAAAAATACATTTCACCACAAAACAACATCCGACCTGCTAAACTACGTATGGTCTTCCAAACTACATTGACCTTCAAATCTACATTTGACCTTCATAACTACATTTGACTTTCAAAAATACATTTCACCATAAAACTACATTTAACCTTCAAAACTACATTTGACCTTCAATCATCTATGTCCAAAACTGCATTTGACCTTCAAAACTGCATTTGACCTTCAAAACTACATTTGACATTTAAAACAACATTTGACCTTCAAAATTACATTTGCTCATCAAAACTTCATTTGGTCTTCAATCAACTATGTTCAAAACTACGTTTGACCTTCAAAACTACATTTCTCCTTCATTACTACATTTGTTCTTCAATATTACATTTGACCTTCAAAACTGCATTTGACCTTCAAAACTACATTTGACCATCAAAACTACATTTGACCGTTAGAAATACATTTGACCTTCAAAACTACATTTAACCTTCAAAACTACATTTGACCTTCAATCATCTATGTCCAAAACTGCATTTGACCTTCAAAACTACATTTTACCTTCAAAACTACATTTAACCTTCAAAACTACATTTGACCTTCAATCATCTATGTCCAAAACTGCATTTGACCTTCAAAACTACATTTAACCTTCAAAACTACATTTGACCTTCAATCATCTATGTCCAAAACTGCATTTGACCTTCAAAACTGCATTTGACCTTCAAAACTACATTTGACATTTAACACAACATTTGACCTTCAAAATTACATTTGCTCATAAAAAATTCATTTGGTCTTCAATCAACTATGTTCAAAACTACGTTTGACCTTCAAAACTACATTTCTCCTTCATTACTACATTTGTTCTTCAATATTACATTTGACCTTCAAAACTGCATTTGACCTTCAAAACTACATTTGACCATCAAAACTACATTTGACCGTTAGAAATACATTTGACTTTCAAAACTGAATTTGACCTTCAAAACTGCATTTGATTTTCAAAACTACATTTGACCTTCAAAACTACATTTGATCTTCAAAAATACATTTCACCACAAAACAACATCCGACCTGCAAAACTACGTATGGTCTTCCAAACGACATTGACCTTCAAAACTACATTTAACCTTCAATACCACATTTTTCCTTCAATACTACATTTGACCATCAAAACTACATATGACCTTCAATCATCTGTGTTCAAAACCACATTGGACCTTCAAAACTACATTTAACCTTCAATACCACATTTGTCCTTCAATACTACATTTGACCTTCTAAACTACATTTGACTTTCAAAACTACATTTGACCTTCAGAACTACATTTGACGTTCGAAACTACATTTGACCTTAAAAACTACTTTTGACCTTCAAAAATACGTTTCACCAAAAAACAACATCCGACCTGCAAAACTACGTATGGTCTTCCAAACGACATTTGACCTTCAAATCTACAATTGACCTTCAAAACTGAATTTTACCTTCAAAACTACATTTGACCTTCAAAACAACATTTGACCTTTAAAACTACATTTGACCTTCAAAACAACATTTGACCTTCAAAACTACATTTGACCTTCAATCATCTATGTTCAAAACTACATTTGACCTTCAAATCTGCATTTGACCTTCAAAACTACATTTGACCTTCAATCATCTATGTCCCAAACTGCATTTGACCTTCAAATCTACAATTGACCTTCAAAACTGCATTTGACCTTCAAAACTACACTTGACATTTAAAACAACATTTGACCTTCAAAATTACATTTGATCATCAAAACTACATTTGACCTTTAGAAATACATTTGACCTTCAAACATCTATGTTCAAAACTACATTTGACCTTAAAATCTGCATTTGACCTTCAAAAATACATTTGGACTTTAATCATCTATATTCATATATACATTTGATCTCCAAAACTACATTTGATCTGCAAAACTACATTTGAACTTCAAAACTACATTTGACCTACATAACTGCATTTGACCTTCAAAACTACATTTGACCTTCAAAACTACATTTGACTTTCAAAAGTACATAGAACCTTCAAAACTACATTTGACCTTCAAAACTACATTTGACCTTCAAAACTACATTTGACCTTCAAACCTACATTCGACCAACAAAACTACATTTCTCCTACAATACTACCTTTGACCTTCAAAACTACATTTGACCTTCAAAACTACATTTGACCTTCAAAACTACATTTGACCTTCAAAACTACATTTGACCTTCAAAACTACATTTGACCTTCAAAACTTCATTTGACCTTCAAAACTACATTTCACCTTCAAAACTACATTTGAACTTCATAACTACATTTCACCTTCAAAAATACATTTCACCACAAAACAACATCCGACCTGCTAAACTACGTATGGTCTTCCAAACTACATTGACCTTCAAATCTACATTTGACCTTCATAACTACATTTGACTTTCAAAAATACATTTCACCATAAAACTACATTTAACCTTCAAAACTACATTTGACCTTCAATCATCTATGTCCAAAACTGCATTTGACCTTCAAAACTGCATTTGACCTTCAAAACTACATTTGACATTTAAAACAACATTTGACCTTCAAAATTACATTTGCTCATCAAAACTTCATTTGGTCTTCAATCAACTATGTTCAAAACTACGTTTGACCTTCAAAACTACATTTCTCCTTCATTACTACATTTGTTCTTCAATATTACATTTGACCTTCAAAACTGCATTTGACCTTCAAAACTACATTTGACCATCAAAACTACATTTGACCGTTAGAAATACATTTGACCTTCAAAACTACATTTAACCTTCAAAACTACATTTGACCTTCAATCATCTATGTCCAAAACTGCATTTGACCTTCAATCATCTATGTCCAAAACTGCATTTGACCTTCAAAACTACATTTTACCTTCAAAACTACATTTAACCTTCAAAACTACATTTGACCTTCAATCATCTATGTCCAAAACTGCATTTGACCTTCAAAACTACATTTAACCTTCAAAACTACATTTGACCTTCAATCATCTATGTCCAAAACTGCATTTGACCTTCAAAACTGCATTTGACCTTCAAAACTACATTTGACATTTAAAACAACATTTGACCTTCAAAATTACATTTGCTCATAAAAAATTCATTTGGTCTTCAATCAACTATGTTCAAAACTACGTTTGACCTTCAAAACTACATTTCTCCTTCATTACTACATTTGTTCTTCAATATTACATTTGACCTTCAAAACTGCATTTGACCTTCAAAACTACATTTGACCATCAAAACTACATTTGACCGTTAGAAATACATTTGACTTTCAAAACTGAATTTGACCTTCAAAACTGCATTTGATTTTCAAAACTACATTTGACCTTCAAAACTACATTTGATCTTCAAAAATACATTTCACCACAAAACAACATCCGACCTGCAAAACTACGTATGGTCTTCCAAACGACATTGACCTTCAAATCTACAATTGACCTTCAAAACTGCATTTGACCTTCAAAACTACATTTGACATTTAAAACAACATTTGACCTTCAAAATTACATTTGATCATCAAAACTACATTTGACCTTTAGAAATACATTTGACCTTCAAACATCTATGTTCAAAACTACATTTGACCTTAAAATCTGCATTTGACCTTCAAAAATACATTTGGACTTTAATCATCTATATTCAAAACTACATTTGACCTTCAATCATCTATGTTCAAAACTACATTTGACCTTAAAAAATACATTTGACCTTCAAAACTACATTTGACCTTCATAACTACATTTGACCATCAAAAATACATTTCACCACAAAACAATATCCGACCTGAAAAACTACGTATGGTATTCCAAACGACATTTGACCTTCAAATCTCCAATTGACCTTCAAAACTGCATTTGACCTTCAAAACTACATTTGACCTTCAAAACTACATTTGACCTGCAATCATCTATGTTCAAAACTACATTTGACCTTCAAAACTACATTTGACCTTCAAAACTACATTTGACCTTCAAAACTACATTTGACCTTCAAAACTACATTTGACCTTCAAAACTACATTTGACCTTCAAAACTACATTTGACCTTCAAAACTACATTTGACCTTCAAAACTACATTTGACCTTCAAAACTACATTTGACCTTCAAAACTACATTTGACCTTCAAAACTACATTTGACCTTCAAAACTACATTTAGCCTTCAAAACTACATTTGACCTTCAAAACTACATTTGACCTTCAAAACTACATTTGACCTTCAAAACTACATTTGACCTTCAAAACTACATTTGACCTTCAAAACTACATTTGACCTTCAAAACTACATTTGACCTTCAAAACTACATTTGACCTTCAAAACTACATTTCTCCTTCATTACTACATTTGTTCTTCAATATTACATTTGACCTTCAAAACTTCATTTGCCCTTCAAAACTACATTTAACCTTCAAAACTACATTTGACCTTTAGAAATACATTTGACCTACAATCATCTATGTTCAAACTATATTTGACCTTCAAATCTGCATTTGACCTTCAATACTACATTTGACCTTCAATCATCTGTGTTCAAAACCACATTTAACCTTCAAAACTACATTTAGCCTTCAATACCACATTTGTCCTTCAATACTACATTTGACCTTCTAAACTACATTTGACTTTCAAAACTACATTTGACCTTCAAAACTACATTTGACGTTCGAAACTACATTTGACCTTATAAACTACATTTGACCTTCAAAAATACGATTCACCACAAAACAACTTCCGACCTGCAAAACTACGTATGGTCTTCCAAACGACATTTGACCTTCAAATCTACAATTGACCTTCAAAACTGAATTTTACCTTCAAAACTAGATTTGAAATTTAAAACTACATTTGACATTCAAAACTACATTTGACCTTCAAAACTACATTTGATCTTCAAAACTACATTTGTTCTGCAAAACTACATTTGAACTTCAAAACTACATTTGACCTTCAAAACTACATTTGTTCTGCAAAACTACATTTGATCTTCAATACTACATTTGACCTTAAAAACTACATTTAATGTTCAAAACTACATTTGACCTTCAACCATCTATGATCAAATCTACATTTGAACTTCAAATCTACATTTGAACTTCAAAACTACAATTGACCTTCAAAACTACATTTGACCTTCAAAACTACATTTGATCTTCAAAACTACATTTGTTCTGCAAAACTACATTTGAACTTCAAAACTACATTTGACCTTCAAAACTACATTTGTTCTGCAAAACTACATTTGAACTTCAAAACTACATTTGACCTACATAACTGCATTTGACCTTCAAAACTACATTTGACCTTCAATCATCTATGTTCAAAACTACATTTGACCTTCAAAACTATATTTGACCTTTAAAACAACATTTGACCTGCTAAACTACGTATGGTCTTCCAAACGACATTGACCTTCAAATCTACATTTGATCTTCATAACTACATTTGACCTTGAAAAATACATTTCACCACAAAACTACATTTAACCTTCAAAACTACATTTGACCTTCAATCATCTATGTCCAAAACTGCATTTGACCTTCAAAACTGCATTTTACCTTCAAAACTACATTTGACATTTAAAACAACATTTGACCTTCAAATCTACAATTGACCTTCAAAACTGCATTTGACCTTCAAAACTACATTTAATCATCAAAACTACATTTGACCTTCATAACTACATTTGGTCTTCCAAACGACATTGACCTTCAAAACTACATTTGACCTTCAAAACTACATTTAACCTTCAAAACTACATTTAACCTTCAAAACTACATTTGACCTTCAATCGTCTATGATCAAATCTACATTTGACCTTCAAAACTACAATTGAGCTGAAAACTGCATTTTATCTGTAAAACTACATTTGAACTTCAAAACTACATTCGACCTACATAACTGCATTTGACCTTCACAACTGTATTTGTTCTCAATACAACATCCGACCTTCAAACCTACATTCGACCAACAAAACTACATTTCTCCTTCAATACTACATTTGTTCTTCAATATTACATTTGACCTTCAAAACTGCATTTGACCTTCAAAGCTACATTTGACATTTAAAACAACATTTGACCTTAAAAATTACATTTGATCATCAAAACTACATTTGGCCTTCAATCAACTATGTTCAGAACTACATTTGACCTTGAAAACCACATTTCTCCTTGAATACTACATTTGTTCTTCAATATTACATTTGACCTTCAAAACTACATTTGACCTTTAGAAATACATTTGAACTTCAATCGTCTATGTTCAAACTACATTTGACCTTCAAATCAGCCTTTGACCTTCAAAACTACATTTAGCCTTCAAAACTACATTTAACCTTCAAAACTACATTTGACCTTCAATCGTCTATGATCAAATCTACATTTGACCTTCAAAACAACAATTGAGCTGAAAACTGCATTTTATCTGCAAAACTACATTTGATCTGCAAAACTACATTTGAACTTCAAAACTACATTTGTCCCACATAACTGCATTTGATCTTCAAAACTACATTTGACCTTCAAAACTACATTTGACCTTCAAACCTACATTCGACCAACAAAACTACATTTCTCCTACAATACTACCTTTGAACTTCAAAACTACATTTGACCTTGAAAACTACATTTGACCTTCAAAACTACATTTGATCTTCAAAAGTACATTTGACCTTCAAAACTACATTTAACCTTCAAAACTACATTTGACCTTCAATCATCTATGTCCAAAACTTCATTTGACCTTCAAAACCACATTTCTCCTTCAATACTAGATTTGTTCTTCAATATTACATTTGACCTTCAAAACTCCATTTGACCTTGAAAACTACATTTGACCTTCAAAACTACATTTATCCTTCATTACTACATTTGTTCTTCAATATTACATTTGACCTTCAAAACTGCATTTGACCTTCAAAACTACATTTAACCTTCAAAACTACATTTCACCTTTAGAAATACATTTGACCTTCAAATCTGCATTTGACCTCCAAAACTACATTTAGCCTTCAATCCTCTATGTTCAAAACTACATTTGACCTTCAAAACTACATTTGACCTTCAAAACTACATTTGACCTTCAAAACTACATTTGACCTTCAAAACTACATTTGACCTTCAAAACTACATTTGACCTTCAAAACTACATTTGACCTTCAAAACTACATTTGACCTTCAAAACTACATTTGACCTTCAAAACTACATTTGACCTTCAAAACTACATTTGACCTTCAAAACTACATTTGACCTTCAAAACTACATTTGACCTTCAAAACTACATTTGACCTTCAAAACTACATTTGACCTTCAAAACTACATTTGACCTTAAAAACTACATTTGACCTTCAAAACTACATTTGACCTTCAAAACTACATTTAACCTTCAAAACTACATTTGACCATCATAAATACATTTCACCACAAAACTACATTTGACCTTCAAAACTACATTTAACCTTCAAAACTACATTTGACCTTCAAAACTACATTTGACCTTCAAAACTACATTTGACCTTCAAAACTACATTTGACCTTCAAAACTACATTTGACCATCATAAATACATTTCACCACAAAACTACAATTAACCTTCAAAATTACATTTGACCTTCAATCATCTATGTCCAAAACTGCATTTGATGTTCAAAACTGCATTTGACCTTCAAAACTACATTTGACATTTAAAACAACATTTGACCTTCAAATCTACAATTGACCTTCAAAGCTGCATTTGACCTTCAAAACTACATTTCTCCTTCATTACTACATTTGTTCTTCAATATTACATTTGACCTTCAAAACTTCATTTGACCTTCAAAACTACATTTAACCTTCAAAACTACATTTGACCTTTAGAAATAAATTTGACCTACAATCATCTATGTTCAAACTATATTTGACCTTCAAATCTGCATTTGACCTTCAAAACTACATTTGACCTTCAATCATCTGTGTTCAAAACCACATTTGACCTTCAAAACTACATTTAACCTTCAATACCACATTTGTCCTTCAATACTACATTTGACCTTCTAAACTACATTTGACTTTCAAAACTACATTTGACCTTCAAAACTACATTTGACGTTCGAAACTACATTTGACCTTATAAACTACATTTGACCTTCAAAAATACGTTTCACCACAAAACAACTTCCGACCTGCAAAACTACGTATGGTCTTCCAAACGAAATTTGACCTTCAAATCTACAATTGACCTGCGAAACTGAATTTTACCTTCAAAACTAGATTTGAAATTTAAAACTACATTTGACATTCAAAACGACATTTGATCTTCAATACTACATTTGACCTTAAAAACTACATTTAATGTTCAAAACTACATTTGACCTTCAACCATCTATGATCAAATCTACATTTGAACTTCAAAACTACAATTGACCTTCAAAACTACATTTGACCTTCAAAACTACATTTGATCTTCAAAACTACATTTGTTCTGCAAAACTACATTTGAACTTCAAAACTACATTTGACCTTCAAAACTACATTTGTTCCGCAAAACTACATTTGAACTTCAAAACTACATTTGACCTACATAACTGCATTTGACCTTCATAACTACATTTGACCTTCAATCATCTATGTTCAAAACTACATTTGACCTTCAAAACTATATTTGACCTTTAAAACAACATTTGACCTGCTAAACTACGTATGGTCTTCCAAACGACATTGACCTTCAAATCTACATTTGATCTTCATAACTACATTTGACCTTGAAAAATACATTTCACCACAAAACTACATTTAACCTTCAAATCTACATTTGACCTTCAATCATCTATGTCCAAAACTGCATTTGACCTTCAAAACTGCATTTTACCTTCAAAACTACATTTGACATTTAAAACAACATTTGACCTTCAAATCTACAATTGACCTTCAAAACTGCATTTGACCTCCAAAACTACATTTAATCATCAAAACTACATTTGACCTTCATAACTACATTTGGTCTTCCAAACGACATTGACCTTCAAAACTACATTTGACCTTCAAAACTACATTTAACCTTCAAAACTACATTTAACCTTCAAAACTACATTTAACCTTCAAAACTACATTTGACCTTCAATCGTCTATGATCAAATCTACATTTGACCTTCAAAACTACAATTGAGCTGAAAACTGCATTTTATCTGTAAAACTACATTTGAACTTCAAAACTACATTCGACCTACATAACTGCATTTGACCTTCAAAACTGTATTTGTTCTCAATACAACATCCGACCTTCAAACCTACATTCGACCAACAAAACTACATTTCTCCTTCAATACTACATTTGTTCTTCAATATTACATTTGACCTTCAAAACTACATTTAACCTTCAAAACTACATTTGACCTTCAATCATCTATGTCCAAAACTGCATTTGACCTTCAAAACTGCATTTGACCTTCAAAGCTACATTTGACATTTAAAACAACATTTGACCTTAAAAATTACATTTGATCATCAAAACAACATTTGGCCTTCAATCAACTATGTTCAGAACTACATTTGACCTTCAAAACCACATTTCTCCTTGAATACTACATTTGTTCTTCAATATTACATTTGACCTTCAAAACTACATTTGACCTTTAGAAATACATTTGAACTTCAATCGTCTATGTTCAAACTACATTTGACCTTCAAATCTGCCTTTGACCTTCAAAACTACATTTAGCCTTCAAAACTACATTTAACCTTCAAAACTACATTTGACCTTCAATCGTCTATGATCAAATCTACATTTGACCTTCAAAACAACAATTGAGCTGAAAACTGCATTTTATCTGCAAAACTACATTTGATCTGCAAAACTACATTTGAACTTCAAAACTACATTTGTCCCACATAACTGCATTTGATCTTCAAAACTACATTTGACCTTCAAAACTACATTTGACCTTCAAACCTACATTCGAGCAACAAAACTACATTTCTCCTACAATACTACCTTTGAACTTCAAAACTACATTTGACCTTGAAAACTACATTTGACCTTCAAAACTACATTTGATCTTCAAAAGTACATTTGACCTTCAAAACTACATTTAACCTTCAAAACTACATTTGACCTTCAATCATCTATGTCCAAAACTTCATTTGACCTTCAAAACCACATTTCTCCTTCAATACTAGATTTGTTCTTCAATATTACATTTGACCTTCAAAACTCCATTTGACCTTGAAAACTACATTTGACCTTCAAAACTACATTTATCCTTCATTACTACATTTGTTCTTCAATATTACATTTGACCTTCAAAACTGCATTTGACCTTCAAAACTACATTTAACCTTCAAAACTACATTTCACCTTTAGAAATACATTTGACCTTCAATCGTCTATGTTCAAACTACATTTGACCTTCAAATCTGCATTTGACCTCCAAAACTACATTTAGCCTTCAATCCTCTATGTTCAAAACTACATTTGACCTACGAAACTGCATTTGACCTTCAAAACTTCATTTGACTTTCAAAACTGCATTTGACCTTCAAAACTACATTTGACCTTCAAAACTACATTTGACCTTCAAAACTACATTTGACCTTCAAAACTACATTTGACCTTCAAAACTACATTTGACCTTCAAAACTACATTTGACCTTCAAAACTACATTTGACCTTCAAAACTACATTTGACCTTCAAAACTACATTTGACCTTCAAAACTACATTTGACCTTCAAAACTACATTTGACCTTCAAAACTACATTTGACCTTCAAAACTACATTTGACCTTCAAAACTACATTTGACCTTCAAAACTACATTTGACCTTCAAAACTACATTTGACCTTCAAAACTACATTTGACCTTCAAAACTACATTTGACCTTCAAATCTACAATTGACCTTCAAAGCTGCATTTGACCTTCAAAACTACATTTCTCCTTCATTACTACATTTGTTCTTCAATATTACATTTGACCTTCAAAACTTCATTTGACCTTCAAAACTACATTTAACCTTCAAAACTACATTTGACCTTTAGAAATACATTTGACCTACAATCATCTATGTTCAAACTATATTTGACCTTCAAATCTGCATTTGACCTTCAAAACTACATTTGACCTTCAATCATCTGTGTTCAAAACCACATTTGACCTTCAAAACTACATTTAACCTTCAATACCACATTTGTCCTTCAATACTACATTTGACCTTCTAAACTACATTTGACTTTCAAAACTACATTTGACCTTCAAAACTACATTTGACGTTCGAAACTACATTTGACCTTATAAACTACATTTGACCTTCAAAAATACGTTTCACCACAAAACAACTTCCGACCTGCAAAACTACGTATGGTCTTCCAAACGACATTTGACCTTCAAATCTACAATTGACCTTCGAAACTGAATTTTACCTTCAAAACTAGATTTGAAATTTAAAACTACATTTGACATTCAAAACTACATTTGATCTTCAATACTACATTTGACCTTAAAAACTACATTTAATGTTCAAAACTACATTTGACCTTCAACCATCTATGATCAAATCTACATTTGAACTTCAAAACTACAATTGACATTTAAAACAACATTTGACCTTCAAATCTACAATTGACCTTCAAAACTGCATTTGACCTTCAAAACTACATTTAATCATCAAAACTACATTTGACCTTCATAACTACATTTGGTCTTCCAAACGACATTGACCTTCAAAACTACATTTAACCTTCAAAACTACATTTAACCTTCAAAACTACATTTGACCTTCAATCGTCTATGATCAAATCTACATTTGACCTTCAAAACAACAATTGAGCTGAAAACTGCATTTTATCTGCAAAACTACATTTGATCGGCAAAACTACATTTGAACTTCAAAACTACATTTGTCCTACATAACTGCATTTGATCTTCAAAACTACATTTGACCTTCAAAACTACATTTGACCTTCAAACCTTCATTCGACCAACAAAACTACATTTCTCCTACAATACTACCTTTGAACTTCAAAACTACATTTGACCTTGAAAACTACATTTGACCTTCAAAACTACATTTGATCTTCAAAAGTACATTTGACCTTCAAAACTACATTTGACCTTCAAAACTACATTTGACCTTCAAAACTACATTTGACCTTCAAAACTACATTTGACCTTCAAAACTACATTTGACCTTCAAAACTACATTTGATCTTCAAAACTACATTTGACCTTCAAAACTACATTTGACCTTCAAAACTACATTTGACCTTCAAAATTACATTTCACCACAGAACAACATCCGACTTGCAAAACTACGTATTGTCTTCCAAACGACATTGACCTTCAAATCTACAATTGACCTTCAAAACTGCATTTGACTTTCAAAACTACATTTGACCTTTAGAAATACATTTGACCTTCAATCATCTATGTTCAAAACTACATTTAACCTTCAAAACTGCATTTGACCTTCAAATCTACATTGGACCTTCAAAACTACATTTGACCTTTAGAAATACATTTGACCTTTAGAAATACATTTGACCTTCAAAACTACATTTGACCTTCAATCATCTATGTTCAAAACTACATTTGACCTTTAAAACTACAATTGACCTTCAATCATCTGTGTTCAAAACCACATTTGACCTTCATAACTACATTAGACCTTCATAACTACATTTGACCTTCATAACTACATTTGACCATCAAAAATACATTTCACCACAAAACTACATTTAACCTTCAAAACTACATTTGACCTTCAATCATCTATGTCCCAAACTGCATTTGACCTTCAAAACTGCATTTGACCTTCAAAACTACATTTGACCTTCAAAACTACATTTGACCATCAAAAATACATTTCACCACAAAACTACATTTAACCTTCAAAACTACATTTGACCTTCAATCATCTATGTCCAAAACTGCATTTGATGTTCAAAACTGCATTTTACCTTCAAAACTACATTTGACATTTAAAACAACATTTGACCTTCAAATCTACAATTGACCTTCAAAGCTGCATTTGACCTTCAAAACTACATTTCTCCTTCATTACTACATTTGTTCTTCAATATTACATTTGACCTTCAAAACTTCATTTGACCTTCAAAACTACATTTGACCTTTTGAAATTCATTTGACCTTCAATCATCTATGTTCAAACTACATTTGACCTTCAAATCTGCATTTGACCTTTAAAACTGCATTTGACCTTCAAAACTACATTTGACCTTCAAAACAACATTTGACCTTTAAAACTACATTTCACCTTCAAAATAACATTTCACCTTCAAAACTACATTTGTCCTTCGATCATCTATGTTCAAAACTACATTTGACCTTCAAAACTACATTTAACCTTCAATACCACATTTGTCCTTCAATACTACATTTGACCATCAAAACTACATATGACCTTCAATCATCTGTGTTCAAAACCACATTGGACCTTCAAAACTACATTTAACCTTCAATACCACATTTGTCCTTCAATACTACATTTGACCTTCTAAACTACATTTGACTTTCAAAACTACATTTGACCTTCAAAACTACATTTGACGTTCGAAACTACATTTGACCTTAAAAACTACTTTTGACGTTCAAAAATACGTTTCACCAAAAAACAACATCCGACCTGCAAAACTACGTATGGTCTTCCAAACGACATTTGACCTTCAAATCTACAATTGACCTTCAAAACTGAATTTTACCTTCAAAACTACATTTGACCTTCAAAACAACATTTGACCTTTAAAACTACATTTGACCTTCAAAACAACATTTGACCTTCAAAACTACATTTGACCTTCAATCATCTATGTTCAAAACTACATTTGACCTTCAAATCTGCATTTGACCTTCAAAACTACATTTGACCTTCAATCATCTATGTCCCAAACTGCATTTGACCTTCAAATCTACAATTGACTTTCAAAACTGCATTTGACCTTCAAAACTACACTTGACATTTAAAACAACATTTGACCTTCAAAATTACATTTGATCATCAAAACTACATTTGACCTTTAGAAATACATTTGACCTTCAAACATCTATGTTCAAAACTACATTTGACCTTAAAATCTGCATTTGACCTTCAAAAATACATTTGGACTTTAATCATCTATATTCATATATACATTTGATCTCCAAAACTACATTTGATCTGCAAAACTACATTTGAACTTCAAAACTACATTTGACCTACATAACTGCATTTGACCTTCAAAACTACATTTGACCTTCAAAACTACATTTGACTTTCAAAAGTACATATAACCTTCAAAAGTACATTTGACCTTCAAAACTACATTTGACCTTCAAAACTACATTTGACCTTCAAACCTACATTCGACCAACAAAACTACATTTCTCCTACAATACTACCTTTGACCTTCAAAACTACATTTGACCTTCAAAACTACATTTGACCTTCAAAACTACATTTGACCTTCAAAACTACATTTGACCTTCAAAACTACATTTGACCTTCAAAACTTCATTTGACCTTCAAAACTACATTTCACCTTCAAAACTACATTTGAACTTCATAACTACATTTCACCTTCAAAAATACATTTCACCACAAAACAACATCCGACCTGCTAAACTACGTATGGTCTTCCAAACTACATTGACCTTCAAATCTACATTTGACCTTCATAACTACATTTGACTTTCAAAAATACGTTTCACCTTAAAACTACATTTAACCTTCAAAACTACATTTGACCTTCAATCATCTATGTCCAAAACTGCATTTGACCTTCAAAACTGCATTTGACCTTCAAAACTACATTTGACATTTAAAACAACATTTGACCTTCAAAATTACATTTGCTCATCAAAACTTCATTTGGTCTTCAATCAACTATGTTCAAAACTACGTTTGACCTTCAAAACTACATTTCTCCTTCATTACTACATTTGTTCTTCAATATTACATTTGACCTTCAAAACTGCATTTGACCTTCAAAACTACATTTGACCATCAAAACTACATTTGACCGTTAGAAATACATTTGACTTTCAAAACTGAATTTGACCTTCAAAACTGCATTTGATTTTCAAAACTACATTTGACCTTCAAAACTACATTTGATCTTCAAAAGTACATTTGACCTTCAAAACTACATTTAACCTTCAAAACTACATTTGACCTTCAATCATCTATGTCCAAAACTTCATTTGACCTTCAAAACCACATTTCTCCTTCAATACTAGATTTGTTCTTCAATATTACATTTGACCTTCAAAACTCCATTTGACCTTGAAAACTACATTTGACCTTCAAAACTACATTTATCCTTCATTACTACATTTGTTCCTCAATATTACATTTGACCTTCAAAACTGCATTTGACCTTCAAAACTACATTTAACCTTCAAAACTACATTTGACCATCATAAATACATTTCACCACAAAACTACATTTGACCTTCAAAACTACATTTGACCTTTAGAAATACATTTGAACTTCAATCGTCTATGTTCAAACTACATTTGACCTTCAAATCAGCCTTTGACCTTCAAAACTACATTTAGCCTTCAAAACTACATTTAACCTTCAAAACTACATTTGACCTTCAATCGTCTATGATCAAATCTACATTTGACCTTCAAAACAACAATTGAGCTGAAAACTGCATTTTATCTGCAAAACTACATTTGATCTGCAAAACTACATTTGACCTTCAAAACTACATTTATCCTTCATTACTACATTTGTTCTTCAATATTACATTTGACCTTCAAAACTGCATTTGACCTTCAAAACTACATTTAACCTTCAAAACTACATTTCACCTTTAGAAATACATTTGACCTTCAAATCTGCATTTGACCTCCAAAACTACATTTAGCCTTCAATCCTCTATGTTCAAAACTACATTTGACCTTCAAAACTACATTTGACCTTCAAAACTACATTTGACCTTCAAAACTACATTTGACCTTCAAAACTACATTTGACCTTCAAAACTACATTTGACCTTCAAAACTACATTTGACCTTCAAAACTACATTTGACCTTCAAAACTACATTTGACCTTCAAAACTACATTTGACCTTCAAAACTACATTTGACCTTCAAAACTACATTTGACCTTCAAAACTACATTTGACCTTCAAAACTACATTTGACCTTCAAAACTACATTTGACCTTCAAAACTACATTTGACCTTAAAAACTACATTTGACCTTCAAAACTACATTTGACCTTCAAAACTACATTTAACCTTCAAAACTACATTTGACCATCATAAATACATTTCACCACAAAACTACATTTGACCTTCAAAACTACATTTAACCTTCAAAACTACATTTGACCTTCAAAACTACATTTGACCTTCAAAACTACATTTGACCTTCAAAACTACATTTGACCTTCAAAACTACATTTGACCATCATAAATACATTTCACCACAAAACTACAATTAACCTTCAAAATTACATTTGACCTTCAATCATCTATGTCCAAAACTGCATTTGATGTTCAAAACTGCATTTGACCTTCAAAACTACATTTGACATTTAAAACAACATTTGACCTTCAAATCTACAATTGACCTTCAAAGCTGCATTTGACCTTCAAAACTACATTTCTCCTTCATTACTACATTTGTTCTTCAATATTACATTTGACCTTCAAAACTTCATTTGACCTTCAAAACTACATTTAACCTTCAAAACTACATTTGACCTTTAGAAATAAATTTGACCTACAATCATCTATGTTCAAACTATATTTGACCTTCAAATCTGCATTTGACCTTCAAAACTACATTTGACCTTCAATCATCTGTGTTCAAAACCACATTTGACCTTCAAAACTACATTTAACCTTCAATACCACATTTGTCCTTCAATACTACATTTGACCTTCTAAACTACATCTGACTTTCAAAACTACATTTGACCTTCAAAACTACATTTGACGTTCGAAACTACATTTGACCTTATAAACTACATTTGACCTTCAAAAATACGTTTCACCACAAAACAACTTCCGACCTGCAAAACTACGTATGGTCTTCCAAACGACATTTGACCTTCAAATCTACAATTGACCTGCGAAACTGAATTTTACCTTCAAAACTAGATTTGAAATTTAAAACTACATTTGACATTCAAAACGACATTTGATCTTCAATACTACATTTGACCTTAAAAACTACATTTAATGTTCAAAACTACATTTGACCTTCAACCATCTATGATCAAATCTACATTTGAACTTCAAAACTACAATTGACCTTCAAAACTACATTTGACCTTCAAAACTACATTTGATCTTCAAAACTACATTTGTTCTGCAAAACTACATTTGAACTTCAAAACTACATTTGACCTTCAAAACTACATTTGTTCCGCAAAACTACATTTGAACTTCAAAACTACATTTGACCTACATAACTGCATTTGACCTTCATAACTACATTTGACCTTCAATCATCTATGTTCAAAACTACATTTGACCTTCAAAACTATATTTGACCTTTAAAACAACATTTGACCTGCTAAACTACGTATGGTCTTCCAAACGACATTGACCTTCAAATCTACATTTGATCTTCATAACTACATTTGACCTTGAAAAATACATTTCACCACAAAACTACATTTAACCTTCAAAACTACATTTGACCTTCAATCATCTATGTCCAAAACTGCATTTGACCTTCAAAACTGCATTTTACCTTCAAAACTACATTTGACATTTAAAACAACATTTGACCTTCAAATCTACAATTGACCTTCAAAACTGCATTTGACCTCCAAAACTACATTTAATCATCAAAACTACATTTGACCTTCATAACTACATTTGGTCTTCCAAACGACATTGACCTTCAAAACTACATTTGACCTTCAAAACTACATTTAACCTTCAAAACTACATTTAACCTTCAAAACTACATTTAACCTTCAAAACTACATTTGACCTTCAATCGTCTATGATCAAATCTACATTTGACCTTCAAAACTACAATTGAGCTGAAAACTGCATTTTATCTGTAAAACTACATTTGAACTTCAAAACTACATTCGACCTACATAACTGCATTTGACCTTCAAAACTGTATTTGTTCTCAATACAACATCCGACCTTCAAACCTACATTCGACCAACAAAACTACATTTCTCCTTCAATACTACATTTGTTCTTCAATATTACATTTGACCTTCAAAACTACATTTAACCTTCAAAACTACATTTGACCTTCAATCATCTATGTCCAAAACTGCATTTGACCTTCAAAACTGCATTTGACCTTCAAAGCTACATTTGACATTTAAAACAACATTTGACCTTAAAAATTACATTTGATCATCAAAACAACATTTGGCCTTCAATCAACTATGTTCAGAACTACATTTGACCTTCAAAACCACATTTCTCCTTGAATACTACATTTGTTCTTCAATATTACATTTGACCTTCAAAACTACATTTGACCTTTAGAAATACATTTGAACTTCAATCGTCTATGTTCAAACTACATTTGACCTTCAAATCTGCCTTTGACCTTCAAAACTACATTTAGCCTTCAAAACTACATTTAACCTTCAAAACTACATTTGACCTTCAATCGTCTATGATCAAATCTACATTTGACCTTCAAAACAACAATTGAGCTGAAAACTGCATTTTATCTGCAAAACTACATTTGATCTGCAAAACTACATTTGAACTTCAAAACTACATTTGTCCCACATAACTGCATTTGATCTTCAAAACTACATTTGACCTTCAAAACTACATTTGACCTTCAAACCTACATTCGAGCAACAAAACTACATTTCTCCTACAATACTACCTTTGAACTTCAAAACTACATTTGACCTTGAAAACTACATTTGACCTTCAAAACTACATTTGATCTTCAAAAGTACATTTGACCTTCAAAACTACATTTAACCTTCAAAACTACATTTGACCTTCAATCATCTATGTCCAAAACTTCATTTGACCTTCAAAACCACATTTCTCCTTCAATACTAGATTTGTTCTTCAATATTACATTTGACCTTCAAAACTCCATTTGACCTTGAAAACTACATTTGACCTTCAAAACTACATTTATCCTTCATTACTACATTTGTTCTTCAATATTACATTTGACCTTCAAAACTTCATTTGACCTTCAAAACTACATTTAACCTTCAAAACTACATTTCACCTTTAGAAATACATTTGACCTTCAATCGTCTATGTTCAAACTACATTTGACCTTCAAATCTGCATTTGACCTCCAAAACTACATTTAGCCTTCAATCCTCTATGTTCAAAACTACATTTGACCTACGAAACTGCATTTGACCTTCAAAACTTCATTTGACTTTCAAAACTGCATTTGACCTTCAAAACTACATTTGACCTTCAAAACTACATTTGACCTTCAAAACTACATTTGACCTTCAAAACTACATTTGACCTTCAAAACTACATTTGACCTTCAAAACTACATTTGACCTTCAAAACTACATTTGACCTTCAAAACTACATTTGACCTTCAAAACTACATTTGACCTTCAAAACTACATTTGACCTTCAAAACTACATTTGACCTTCAAAACTACATTTGACCTTCAAAACTACATTTGACCTTCAAAACTACATTTGACCTTCAAAACTACATTTGACCTTCAAAACTACATTTGACCTTCAAAACTACATTTGACCTTCAAAACTACATTTGACCTTCAAAACTACATTTGACCTTCAAATCTACAATTGACCTTCAAAGCTGCATTTGACCTTCAAAACTACATTTCTCCTTCATTACTACATTTGTTCTTCAATATTACATTTGACCTTCAAAACTTCATTTGACCTTCAAAACTACATTTAACCTTCAAAACTACATTTGACCTTTAGAAATACATTTGACCTACAATCATCTATGTTCAAACTATATTTGACCTTCAAATCTGCATTTGACCTTCAAAACTACATTTGACCTTCAATCATCTGTGTTCAAAACCACATTTGACCTTCAAAACTACATTTAACCTTCAATACCACATTTGTCCTTCAATACTACATTTGACCTTCTAAACTACATTTGACTTTCAAAACTACATTTGACCTTCAAAACTACATTTGACGTTCGAAACTACATTTGACCTTATAAACTACATTTGACCTTCAAAAATACGTTTCACCACAAAACAACTTCCGACCTGCAAAACTACGTATGGTCTTCCAAACGACATTTGACCTTCAAATCTACAATTGACCTTCGAAACTGAATTTTACCTTCAAAACTAGATTTGAAATTTAAAACTACATTTGACATTCAAAACTACATTTGATCTTCAATACTACATTTGACCTTAAAAACTACATTTAATGTTCAAAACTACATTTGACCTTCAACCATCTATGATCAAATCTACATTTGAACTTCAAAACTACAATTGACCTTCAAAACTACATTTGATCTTCAAAACTACATTTGATCTTCAAAACTACATTTGTTCTGCAAAACTACATTTGAACTTCAAAACTACATTTGACCTTCAAAACTACATTTGTTCTGCAAAACTACATTTGAACTTCAAAACTACATTTGACCTACATAACTGCATTTGACCTTCAAAACTACATTTGACCTTCAATCATCTATGTTCAAAACTATATTTGACCTTCAAAACTATATTTGACCTTTAAAACAACATTTGACCTGCTAAACTACGTATGGTCTTCCAAACGACATTGACCTTCAAATCTACATTTGATCTTCATAACTACATTTGACCTTGAAAAATACATTTCACCACAAAACTACATTTAACCTTCAAAACTACATTTGACCTTCAATCATCTATGTCCAAAACTGCATTTGACCTTCAAAACTGCATTTTACCTTCAAAACTACATTTGACATTTAAAACAACATTTGACCTTCAAATCTACAATTGACCTTCAAAACTGCATTTGACCTTCAAAACTACATTTAATCATCAAAACTACATTTGACCTTCATAACTACATTTGGTCTTCCAAACGACATTGACCTTCAAAACTACATTTAACCTTCAAAACTACATTTAACCTTCAAAACTACATTTGACCTTCAATCGTCTATGATCAAATCTACATTTGACCTTCAAAACAACAATTGAGCTGAAAACTGCATTTTATCTGAAAAACTACATTTGATCGGCAAAACTACATTTGAACTTCAAAACTACATTTGTCCTACATAACTGCATTTGATCTTCAAAACTACATTTGACCTTCAAAACTACATTTGACCTTCAAACCTACATTCGACCAACAAAACTACATTTCTCCTACAATACTACCTTTGAACTTCAAAACTACATTTGACCTTGAAAACTACATTTGACCTTCAAAACTACATTTGATCTTCAAAAGTACATTTGACCTTCAAAACTACATTTGACCTTCAAAACTACATTTGACCTTCAAAACTACATTTGACCTTCAAAACTACATTTGACCTTCAAAACTACATTTGACCTTCAAAACTACATTTGATCTTCAAAACTACATTTGACCTTCAAAACTACATTTGACCTTCAAAACTACATTTGACGTTCGAAACTACATTTGACCTTATAAACTACATTTGACCTTCAAAAATACGTTTCACCACAAAACAACTTCCGACCTGCAAAACTACGTATGGTCTTCCAAACGACATTTGACCTTCAAATCTACAATTGACCTTCGAAACTGAATTTTACCTTCAAAACTAGATTTGAAATTTAAAACTACATTTGACATTCAAAACTACATTTGATCTTCAATACTACATTTGACCTTAAAAACTACATTTAATGTTCAAAACTACATTTGACCTTCAACCATCTATGATCAAATCTACATTTGAACTTCAAAACTACAATTGACCTTCAAAACTACATTTGATCTTCAAAACTACATTTGATCTTCAAAACTACATTTGTTCTGCAAAACTACATTTGAACTTCAAAACTACATTTGACCTTCAAAACTACATTTGTTCTGCAAAACTACATTTGAACTTCAAAACTACATTTGACCTACATAACTGCATTTGACCTTCAAAACTACATTTGACCTTCAATCATCTATGTTCAAAACTATATTTGACCTTCAAAACTATATTTGACCTTTAAAACAACATTTGACCTGCTAAACTACGTATGGTCTTCCAAACGACATTGACCTTCAAATCTACATTTGATCTTCATAACTACATTTGACCTTGAAAAATACATTTCACCACAAAACTACATTTAACCTTCAAAACTACATTTGACCTTCAATCATCTATGTCCAAAACTGCATTTGACCTTCAAAACTGCATTTTACCTTCAAAACTACATTTGACATTTAAAACAACATTTGACCTTCAAATCTACAATTGACCTTCAAAACTGCATTTGACCTTCAAAACTACATTTAATCATCAAAACTACATTTGACCTTCATAACTACATTTGGTCTTCCAAACGACATTGACCTTCAAAACTACATTTAACCTTCAAAACTACATTTAACCTTCAAAACTACATTTGACCTTCAATCGTCTATGATCAAATCTACATTTGACCTTCAAAACAACAATTGAGCTGAAAACTGCATTTTATCTGAAAAACTACATTTGATCGGCAAAACTACATTTGAACTTCAAAACTACATTTGTCCTACATAACTGCATTTGATCTTCAAAACTACATTTGACCTTCAAAACTACATTTGACCTTCAAACCTACATTCGACCAACAAAACTACATTTCTCCTACAATACTACCTTTGAACTTCAAAACTACATTTGACCTTGAAAACTACATTTGACCTTCAAAACTACATTTGATCTTCAAAAGTACATTTGACCTTCAAAACTACATTTGACCTTCAAAACTACATTTGACCTTCAAAACTACATTTGACCTTCAAAACTACATTTGACCTTCAAAACTACATTTGACCTTCAAAACTACATTTGATCTTCAAAACTACATTTGACCTTCAAAACTACATTTGACCTTCAAAACTACATTTGACCTTCAAAATTACATTTCACCACAGAACAACATCCGACTTGCAAAACTACGTATTGTCTTCCAAACGACATTGACCTTCAAATCTACAATTGACCTTCAAAACTGCATTTGACTTTCAAAACTACATTTGACCTTTAGAAATACATTTGACCTTCAATCATCTATGTTCAAAACTACATTTAACCTTCAAAACTGCATTTGACCTTCAAATCTACATTGGACCTTCAAAACTACATTTGACCTTTAGAAATACATTTGACCTTTAGAAATACATTTGACCTTCAAAACTACATTTGACCTTCAATCATCTATGTTCAAAACTACATTTGACCTTTAAAACTACAATTGACCTTCAATCATCTGTGTTCAAAACCACATTTGACCTTCATAACTACATTAGACCTTCATAACTACATTTGACCTTCATAACTACATTTGACCATCAAAAATACATTTCACCACAAAACTACATTTAACCTTCAAAACTACATTTGACCTTCAATCATCTATGTCCCAAACTGCATTTGACCTTCAAAACTGCATTTGACCTTCAAAACTACATTTGACCTTCAAAACTACATTTGACCATCAAAAATACATTTCACCACAAAACTACATTTAACCTTCAAAACTACATTTGACCTTCAATCATCTATGTCCAAAACTGCATTTGATGTTCAAAACTGCATTTTACCTTCAAAACTACATTTGACATTTAAAACAACATTTGACCTTCAAATCTACAATTGACCTTCAAAGCTGCATTTGACCTTCAAAACTACATTTCTCCTTCATTACTACATTTGTTCTTCAATATTACATTTGACCTTCAAAACTTCATTTGACCTTCAAAACTACATTTGACCTTTTGAAATTCATTTGACCTTCAATCATCTATGTTCAAACTACATTTGACCTTCAAATCTGCATTTGACCTTTAAAACTGCATTTGACCTTCAAAACTACATTTGACCTTCAAAACAACATTTGACCTTTAAAACTACATTTCACCTTCAAAATAACATTTCACCTTCAAAACTACATTTGTCCTTCGATCATCTATGTTCAAAACTACATTTGACCTTCAAAACTACATTTAACCTTCAATACCACATTTGTCCTTCAATACTACATTTGACCATCAAAACTACATATGACCTTCAATCATCTGTGTTCAAAACCACATTGGACCTTCAAAACTACATTTAACCTTCAATACCACATTTGTCCTTCAATACTACATTTGACCTTCTAAACTACATTTGACTTTCAAAACTACATTTGACCTTCAAAACTACATTTGACGTTCGAAACTACATTTGACCTTAAAAACTACTTTTGACGTTCAAAAATACGTTTCACCAAAAAACAACATCCGACCTGCAAAACTACGTATGGTCTTCCAAACGACATTTGACCTTCAAATCTACAATTGACCTTCAAAACTGAATTTTACCTTCAAAACTACATTTGACCTTCAAAACAACATTTGACCTTTAAAACTACATTTGACCTTCAAAACAACATTTGACCTTCAAAACTACATTTGACCTTCAATCATCTATGTTCAAAACTACATTTGACCTTCAAATCTGCATTTGACCTTCAAAACTACATTTGACCTTCAATCATCTATGTCCCAAACTGCATTTGACCTTCAAATCTACAATTGACTTTCAAAACTGCATTTGACCTTCAAAACTACACTTGACATTTAAAACAACATTTGACCTTCAAAATTACATTTGATCATCAAAACTACATTTGACCTTTAGAAATACATTTGACCTTCAAACATCTATGTTCAAAACTACATTTGACCTTAAAATCTGCATTTGACCTTCAAAAATACATTTGGACTTTAATCATCTATATTCATATATACATTTGATCTCCAAAACTACATTTGATCTGCAAAACTACATTTGAACTTCAAAACTACATTTGACCTACATAACTGCATTTGACCTTCAAAACTACATTTGACCTTCAAAACTACATTTGACTTTCAAAAGTACATATAACCTTCAAAAGTACATTTGACCTTCAAAACTACATTTGACCTTCAAAACTACATTTGACCTTCAAACCTACATTCGACCAACAAAACTACATTTCTCCTACAATACTACCTTTGACCTTCAAAACTACATTTGACCTTCAAAACTACATTTGACCTTCAAAACTACATTTGACCTTCAAAACTACATTTGACCTTCAAAACTACATTTGACCTTCAAAACTTCATTTGACCTTCAAAACTACATTTCACCTTCAAAACTACATTTGAACTTCATAACTACATTTCACCTTCAAAAATACATTTCACCACAAAACAACATCCGACCTGCTAAACTACGTATGGTCTTCCAAACTACATTGACCTTCAAATCTACATTTGACCTTCATAACTACATTTGACTTTCAAAAATACATTTCACCATAAAACTACATTTAACCTTCAAAACTACATTTGACCTTCAATCATCTATGTCCAAAACTGCATTTGACCTTCAAAACTGCATTTGACCTTCAAAACTACATTTGACATTTAAAACAACATTTGACCTTCAAAATTACATTTGCTCATCAAAACTTCATTTGGTCTCCAATCAACTATGTTCAAAACTACGTTTGACCTTCAAAACTACATTTCTCCTTCATTACTACATTTGTTCTTCAATATTACATTTGACCTTCAAAACTGCATTTGAACTTCAAAACTACATTTGACCTTCAAAACTACATTTGTTCTGCAAAACTACATTTGAACTTCAAAACTACATTTGACCTACATAACTGCATTTGACCTTCAAAACTACATTTGACCTTCAATCATCTATGTTCAAAACTATATTTGACCTTCAAAACTATATTTGACCTTTAAAACAACATTTGACCTGCTAAACTACGTATGGTCTTCCAAACGACATTGACCTTCAAATCTACATTTGATCTTCATAACTACATTTGACCTTGAAAAATACATTTCACCACAAAACTACATTTAACCTTCAAAACTACATTTGACCTTCAATCATCTATGTCCAAAACTGCATTTGACCTTCAAAACTGCATTTTACCTTCAAAACTACATTTGACATTTAAAACAACATTTGACCTTCAAATCTACAATTGACCTTCAAAACTGCATTTGACCTTCAAAACTACATTTAATCATCAAAACTACATTTGACCTTCATAACTACATTTGGTCTTCCAAACGACATTGACCTTCAAAACTACATTTAACCTTCAAAACTACATTTAACCTTCAAAACTACATTTGACCTTCAATCGTCTATGATCAAATCTACATTTGACCTTCAAAACAACAATTGAGCTGAAAACTGCATTTTATCTGAAAAACTACATTTGATCGGCAAAACTACATTTGAACTTCAAAACTACATTTGTCCTACATAACTGCATTTGATCTTCAAAACTACATTTGACCTTCAAAACTACATTTGACCTTCAAACCTACATTCGACCAACAAAACTACATTTCTCCTACAATACTACCTTTGAACTTCAAAACTACATTTGACCTTGAAAACTACATTTGACCTTCAAAACTACATTTGATCTTCAAAAGTACATTTGACCTTCAAAACTACATTTGACCTTCAAAACTACATTTGACCTTCAAAACTACATTTGACCTTCAAAACTACATTTGACCTTCAAAACTACATTTGACCTTCAAAACTACATTTGATCTTCAAAACTACATTTGACCTTCAAAACTACATTTGACCTTCAAAACTACATTTGACGTTCGAAACTACATTTGACCTTATAAACTACATTTGACCTTCAAAAATACGTTTCACCACAAAACAACTTCCGACCTGCAAAACTACGTATGGTCTTCCAAACGACATTTGACCTTCAAATCTACAATTGACCTTCGAAACTGAATTTTACCTTCAAAACTAGATTTGAAATTTAAAACTACATTTGACATTCAAAACTACATTTGATCTTCAATACTACATTTGACCTTAAAAACTACATTTAATGTTCAAAACTACATTTGACCTTCAACCATCTATGATCAAATCTACATTTGAACTTCAAAACTACAATTGACCTTCAAAACTACATTTGATCTTCAAAACTACATTTGATCTTCAAAACTACATTTGTTCTGCAAAACTACATTTGAACTTCAAAACTACATTTGACCTTCAAAACTACATTTGTTCTGCAAAACTACATTTGAACTTCAAAACTACATTTGACCTACATAACTGCATTTGACCTTCAAAACTACATTTGACCTTCAATCATCTATGTTCAAAACTATATTTGACCTTCAAAACTATATTTGACCTTTAAAACAACATTTGACCTGCTAAACTACGTATGGTCTTCCAAACGACATTGACCTTCAAATCTACATTTGATCTTCATAACTACATTTGACCTTGAAAAATACATTTCACCACAAAACTACATTTAACCTTCAAAACTACATTTGACCTTCAATCATCTATGTCCAAAACTGCATTTGACCTTCAAAACTGCATTTTACCTTCAAAACTACATTTGACATTTAAAACAACATTTGACCTTCAAATCTACAATTGACCTTCAAAACTGCATTTGACCTTCAAAACTACATTTAATCATCAAAACTACATTTGACCTTCATAACTACATTTGGTCTTCCAAACGACATTGACCTTCAAAACTACATTTAACCTTCAAAACTACATTTAACCTTCAAAACTACATTTGACCTTCAATCGTCTATGATCAAATCTACATTTGACCTTCAAAACAACAATTGAGCTGAAAACTGCATTTTATCTGAAAAACTACATTTGATCGGCAAAACTACATTTGAACTTCAAAACTACATTTGTCCTACATAACTGCATTTGATCTTCAAAACTACATTTGACCTTCAAAACTACATTTGACCTTCAAACCTACATTCGACCAACAAAACTACATTTCTCCTACAATACTACCTTTGAACTTCAAAACTACATTTGACCTTGAAAACTACATTTGACCTTCAAAACTACATTTGATCTTCAAAAGTACATTTGACCTTCAAAACTACATTTGACCTTCAAAACTACATTTGACCTTCAAAACTACATTTGACCTTCAAAACTACATTTGACCTTCAAAACTACATTTGACCTTCAAAACTACATTTGATCTTCAAAACTACATTTGACCTTCAAAACTACATTTGACCTTCAAAACTACATTTGACCTTCAAAATTACATTTCACCACAGAACAACATCCGACTTGCAAAACTACGTATTGTCTTCCAAACGACATTGACCTTCAAATCTACAATTGACCTTCAAAACTGCATTTGACTTTCAAAACTACATTTGACCTTTAGAAATACATTTGACCTTCAATCATCTATGTTCAAAACTACATTTAACCTTCAAAACTGCATTTGACCTTCAAATCTACATTGGACCTTCAAAACTACATTTGACCTTTAGAAATACATTTGACCTTTAGAAATACATTTGACCTTCAAAACTACATTTGACCTTCAATCATCTATGTTCAAAACTACATTTGACCTTTAAAACTACAATTGACCTTCAATCATCTGTGTTCAAAACCACATTTGACCTTCATAACTACATTAGACCTTCATAACTACATTTGACCTTCATAACTACATTTGACCATCAAAAATACATTTCACCACAAAACTACATTTAACCTTCAAAACTACATTTGACCTTCAATCATCTATGTCCCAAACTGCATTTGACCTTCAAAACTGCATTTGACCTTCAAAACTACATTTGACCTTCAAAACTACATTTGACCATCAAAAATACATTTCACCACAAAACTACATTTAACCTTCAAAACTACATTTGACCTTCAATCATCTATGTCCAAAACTGCATTTGATGTTCAAAACTGCATTTTACCTTCAAAACTACATTTGACATTTAAAACAACATTTGACCTTCAAATCTACAATTGACCTTCAAAGCTGCATTTGACCTTCAAAACTACATTTCTCCTTCATTACTACATTTGTTCTTCAATATTACATTTGACCTTCAAAACTTCATTTGACCTTCAAAACTACATTTGACCTTTTGAAATTCATTTGACCTTCAATCATCTATGTTCAAACTACATTTGACCTTCAAATCTGCATTTGACCTTTAAAACTGCATTTGACCTTCAAAACTACATTTGACCTTCAAAACAACATTTGACCTTTAAAACTACATTTCACCTTCAAAATAACATTTCACCTTCAAAACTACATTTGTCCTTCGATCATCTATGTTCAAAACTACATTTGACCTTCAAAACTACATTTAACCTTCAATACCACATTTGTCCTTCAATACTACATTTGACCATCAAAACTACATATGACCTTCAATCATCTGTGTTCAAAACCACATTGGACCTTCAAAACTACATTTAACCTTCAATACCACATTTGTCCTTCAATACTACATTTGACCTTCTAAACTACATTTGACTTTCAAAACTACATTTGACCTTCAAAACTACATTTGACGTTCGAAACTACATTTGACCTTAAAAACTACTTTTGACGTTCAAAAATACGTTTCACCAAAAAACAACATCCGACCTGCAAAACTACGTATGGTCTTCCAAACGACATTTGACCTTCAAATCTACAATTGACCTTCAAAACTGAATTTTACCTTCAAAACTACATTTGACCTTCAAAACAACATTTGACCTTTAAAACTACATTTGACCTTCAAAACAACATTTGACCTTCAAAACTACATTTGACCTTCAATCATCTATGTTCAAAACTACATTTGACCTTCAAATCTGCATTTGACCTTCAAAACTACATTTGACCTTCAATCATCTATGTCCCAAACTGCATTTGACCTTCAAATCTACAATTGACTTTCAAAACTGCATTTGACCTTCAAAACTACACTTGACATTTAAAACAACATTTGACCTTCAAAATTACATTTGATCATCAAAACTACATTTGACCTTTAGAAATACATTTGACCTTCAAACATCTATGTTCAAAACTACATTTGACCTTAAAATCTGCATTTGACCTTCAAAAATACATTTGGACTTTAATCATCTATATTCATATATACATTTGATCTCCAAAACTACATTTGATCTGCAAAACTACATTTGAACTTCAAAACTACATTTGACCTACATAACTGCATTTGACCTTCAAAACTACATTTGACCTTCAAAACTACATTTGACTTTCAAAAGTACATATAACCTTCAAAAGTACATTTGACCTTCAAAACTACATTTGACCTTCAAAACTACATTTGACCTTCAAACCTACATTCGACCAACAAAACTACATTTCTCCTACAATACTACCTTTGACCTTCAAAACTACATTTGACCTTCAAAACTACATTTGACCTTCAAAACTACATTTGACCTTCAAAACTACATTTGACCTTCAAAACTACATTTGACCTTCAAAACTTCATTTGACCTTCAAAACTACATTTCACCTTCAAAACTACATTTGAACTTCATAACTACATTTCACCTTCAAAAATACATTTCACCACAAAACAACATCCGACCTGCTAAACTACGTATGGTCTTCCAAACTACATTGACCTTCAAATCTACATTTGACCTTCATAACTACATTTGACTTTCAAAAATACATTTCACCATAAAACTACATTTAACCTTCAAAACTACATTTGACCTTCAATCATCTATGTCCAAAACTGCATTTGACCTTCAAAACTGCATTTGACCTTCAAAACTACATTTGACATTTAAAACAACATTTGACCTTCAAAATTACATTTGCTCATCAAAACTTCATTTGGTCTCCAATCAACTATGTTCAAAACTACGTTTGACCTTCAAAACTACATTTCTCCTTCATTACTACATTTGTTCTTCAATATTACATTTGACCTTCAAAACTGCATTTGACCTTCAAAACTACATTTGACCATCAAAACTACATTTGACCGTTAGAAATACATTTGACTTTCAAAACTGAATTTGACCTTCAAAACTGCATTTGATTTTCAAAACTACATTTGACCTTCAAAACTACATTTGATCTTCAAAAGTACATTTGACCTTCAAAACTACATTTAACCTTCAAAACTACATTTGACCTTCAATCATCTATGTCCAAAACTTCATTTGACCTTCAAAACCACATTTCTCCTTCAATACTAGATTTGTTCTTCAATATTACATTTGACCTTCAAAACTCCATTTGACCTTGAAAACTACATTTGACCTTCAAAACTACATTTATCCTTCATTACTACATTTGTTCCTCAATATTACATTTGACCTTCAAAACTGCATTTGACCTTCAAAACTACATTTAACCTTCAAAACTACATTTCACCTTTAGAAATACATTTGACCTTCAATCGTCTATGTTCAAACTACATTTGACCTTCAAATCTGCATTTGACCTCCAAAACTACATTTAGCCTTCAATCCTCTATGTTCAAAACTACATTTGACCTTCGAAACTGCATTTGACCTTCAAAACTTCATTTGACTTTCAAAACTGCATTTGACCTTCAAAACTACATTTGACCTTCAAAACTACATTTGACCTTCAAAACTACATTTGACCTTCAAAACTACATTTGACCTTCAAAACTACATTTGACCTTCAAAACTACATTTGACCTTCAAAACTACATTTGACCTTCAAAACTACATTTGACCTTCAAAACTACATTTGACCTTCAAAACTACAATCGACCTTCAAAACTACATTTGACCTTCAAAACTACATTTGACCTTCAAAACTACATTTGACCTTCAAAACTACATTTGACCTTCAAAACTACATTTGACCTTCAAAAATACATTTCACCACAAAACAACATCCGACCTGCTAAACTACGTATGGTCTTCCAAACTACATTGACCTTCAAATCTACATTTGACCTTCATAACTACATTTGACTTTCAAAAATACATTTCACGATAAAACTACATTTAACCTTCAAAACTACATTTGACCTTTCAATCATCTATGTCCAAAACTGCATTTGACCTTCAAAACTGCATTTTACCTTCAAAACTACATTTAACCTTCAAAACTACATTTGACCTTCAATCATCTATGTCCAAAACTGCATTTGACCTTCAAAACTGCATTTGACCTTCAAAACTACATTTGACATTTAAAACAACATTTGACCTTCAAAATTACATTTGCTCATCAAAACTTCATTTGGTCTTCAATCAACTATGTTCAAAACTACGTTTGACCTTCAAAACTACATTTCTCCTTCATTACTACATTTGTTCTTCAATATTACATTTGGCCTTCAAAACTGCATTTGTCCTTCAAAACTACATTTGACCATCAAAACTACATTTGACCTTTAGAAATACATTTGACTTTCAAAACTGAATTTGACCTTCAAAACTGTATTTGATTTTCAAAACTACATTTGACCTTCAAAACTACATTTGATCTTCAAAAATACATTTCACCACAAAACAACATCCGACCTGCAAAACTACGTATGGTCTTCCAAACGACATTGACCTTCAAATCTACAATTGACCTTCAAAACTGCATTTGACCTTCAAAACTACATTTGACATTTAAAACAACATTTGACCTTCAAAATTACATTTGATCATCAAAACTACATTTGACCTTTAGAAATACATTTGACCTTCAAACAGCTATGTTCAAAACTACATTTGACCTTAAAATCTGTATTTGACCTTCAAAAATACATTTGGACTTTAATCATCTATATTCAAAACTACATTTGACCTTCAATCATCTATGTTCAAAACTACATTTGACCTTAAAAAATACATTTGACCTTCAAAACTACATTTGACCTTCATAACTACATTTGACCATCAAAAATACATTTCACCACAAAACAATATCCGACCTGAAAAACTACGTATGGTATTCCAAACGACATTTGACCTTCAAAACTCCAATTGACCTTCAAAACTGCATTTGACCTTCAAAACTACATTTGACCTTCAAAACTACATTTGACCTGCAATCATCTATGTTCAAAACTACATTTGACATTCAAAAGTACATTTGACCTTCAAAACTACATTTGACCTTCAAAACTACATTTGACCTTCGAAACTGCATTTGACCTTCAAAACTTCATTTGACTTTCAAAACTGCATTTGACCTTCAAAACTACATTTGACCTGCAATCATCTATGTTCAAAACTACATTTGACCTTCAAAACTACATTTGACCTTCAAAACTACATTTGACCTTCAAAACAACATTTGACCTTCAAAACTACATTTGACCTTCAAAACTACATTTGACCTTCAAAACTACATTTGACCTTCAAAACTACATTTGACCTTCAAAACTACATTTGACCTTCAAAACTACATTTGACCTTCAAAACTACATTTGACCTTCAAAACTACATTTGACCTTCAAAACTACATTTGACCTTCAAAACTACATTTGACCTTCAAAACTACATTTGACCTTCAAAACTACATTTGACCTTCAAAACTACATTTGACCTTCAAAACTACATTTGACCTTCAAAACTACATTTGACCTTCAAAACTACATTTGACCTTCAAAACTACATTTGACCTTCAAAACTACATTTGACCTTCAAAACTACATTTGACCTTCAAAACTACATTTGACCTTCAAAACTACATTTGACCTTCAAAACTACATTTGACCTTCAAAACTACATTTGACCTTCAAAACTACATTTGACCTTCAAAACTACATTTGACCTTCAAAACTACATTTGACCTTCAAAACTACATTTGACCTTCAAAACTACATTTGACCTTCAAAACTACATTTGACCTTCAAAATTACATTTCACCACAGAACAACATCCGACTTGCAAAACTACGTATTGTCTTCCAAACGACATTGACCTTCAAATCTACAATTGACCTTCAAAACTGCATTTGACTTTCAAAACTACATTTGACCTTTAGAAATACATTTGACCTTCAATCATCTATGTTCAAAACTACATTTAACCTTCAAAACTGCATTTGACCTTCAAATCTACATTGGACCTTCAAAACTACATTTGACCTTTAGAAATACATTTGACCTTTAGAAATACATTTGACCTTCAAAACTACATTTGACCTTCAATCATCTATGTTCAAAACTACATTTGACCTTCAAAACTACATTTGACCTTCAATCATCTGTGTTCAAAACCACATTTGACCTTCATAACTACATTTGACCTTCATAACTACATTTGACCATCAAAAATACATTTCACCACAAAACTACATTTAACCTTCAAAACTACATTTGACCTTCAATCATCTATGTCCCAAACTGCATTTGACCTTCAAAACTGCATTTGACCTTCAAAACTACATTTGACCTTCAAAACTACATTTGACCTTCTAAACTACATTTGACCTTCAAAACTACATTTGACCTTCAAAACTACATTTGACCTTCAAAACTACATTTGACCTTCAAAACTACATTTGACCTTCAAAACTACATTTGATCTTCAAAACTACATTTGACCTTCAAAACTACATTTGACCTTCAAAACTACATTTGACCTTCAAAACTACATTTGACCTTCAAAACTACATTTGACCTTCAAAACTACATTTGACCTTCAAAACTACATTTGACCTTCAAAACTACATTTGACCTTCAAAACTACATTTGATCTTCAAAACTACATTTGACCTTCAAAACTACATTTGACCTTCAAAACTACATTTGACCTTCAAAATTACATTTCACCACAGAACAACATCCGACTTGCAAAACTACGTATTGTCTTCCAAACGACATTGACCTTCAAATCTACAATTGACCTTCAAAACTGCATTTGACTTTCAAAACTACATTTGACCTTTAGAAATACATTTGACCTTCAATCATCTATGTTCAAAACTACATTTAACCTTCAAAACTGCATTTGACCTTCAAATCTACATTGGACCTTCAAAACTACATTTGACCTTTAGAAATACATTTGACCTTTAGAAATACATTTGACCTTCAAAACTACATTTGACCTTCATTCATCTATGTTCAAAACTACATTTGACCTTTAAAACTACAATTGACCTTCAATCATCTGTGTTCAAAACCACATTTGACCTTCATAACTACATTAGACCTTCATAACTACATTTGACCTTCATAACTACATTTGACCATCAAAAATACATTTCACCACAAAACTACATTTAACCTTCAAAACTACATTTGACCTTCAATCATCTATGTCCCAAACTGCATTTGACCTTCAAAACTGCATTTGACCTTCAAAACTACATTTGACCTTCAAAACTACATTTGACCATCAAAAATACATTTCACCACAAAACTACATTTAACCTTCAAAACTACATTTGACCTTCAATCATCTATGTCCAAAACTGCATTTGACGTTCAAAACTGCATTTTACCTTCAAAACTACATTTGACATTTAAAACAACATTTGACCTTCAAATCTACAATTGACCTTCAAAGCTGCATTTGACCTTCAAAACTACATTTCTCCTTCATTACTACATTTGTTCTTCAATATTACATTTGACCTTCAAAACTTCATTTGACCTTCAAAACTACATTTGACCTTTTGAAATTCATTTGACCTTCAATCATCTATGTTCAAACTACATTTGACCTTCAAATCTGCATTTGACCTTTAAAACTGCATTTGACCTTCAAAACTACATTTGACCTTCAAAACAACATTTGACCTTTAAAACTACATTTCACCTTCAAAACAACATTTCACCTTCAAAACTACATTTGACCTTCGATCATCTACGTTCAAAACTACATTTGACCTTCAGATCTGCATTTGACCATCAAAACTACATATGACCTTCAATCATCTGTGTTCAAAACCACATTGGACCTTCAAAACTACATTTAACCTTCAATACCACATTTGTCCTTCAATACTACATTTGACCTTCTAAACTACATTTGACTTTCAAAACTACATTTGACCTTCAAAACTACATTTGACGTTCGAAACTACATTTGACCTTAAAAACTACTTTTGACCTTCAAAAATACGTTTCACCAAAAAACAACATCCGACCTGCAAAACTGCGTATGGTCTTCCAAACGACATTTGACCTTCAAATCTACAATTGACCTTCAAAACTGAATTTTACCTTCAAAACTACATTTGACCTTCAAAACAACATTTGACCTTTAAAACTACATTTGACCTTCAAAACAACATTTGACCTTCAAAACTACATTTGACCTTCAATCATCTATGTTCAAAACTTCAATTGACCTTCAAAACCACATTTCTCCTTCAATACTAGATTTGTTCTTCAATATTACATTTGACCTTCAAAACTCCATTTGACCTTGAAAACTACATTTGACCTTCAAAACTACATTTATCCTTCATTACTACATTTGTTCTTCAATATTACATTTGACCTTCAAAACTGCATTTGACCTTCAAAACTACATTTAACCTTCAAAACTACATTTCACCTTTAGAAATACATTTGACCTTCAATCGTCTATGTTCAAACTACATTTGACCTTCAAATCTGCATTTGACCTTCAAAACTACATTTAGCCTTCAATCCTCTATGTTCAAAACTACATTTGACCTTCGAAACTGCATTTGACCTTCAAAACTTCATTTGACTTTCAAAACTGCATTTGACCTTCAAAACTACATTTGACCTGCAATCATCTATGTTCAAAACTACATTTGACCTTCAAAACTACATTTGACCTTCAAAACTACATTTGACATTCAAAACTACATTTGACCTTCAAAACTACATTTGACCTTCAAAACTACATTTGACCTTCAAAACTACATTTGACCTTCAAAACTACATTTGACCTTCATAACTACATTTGACCTTCAAAACTACATTTGACCTTCAAAACTACATTTGACCTTCAAAAGTACATTTGACCTTCAAAACTACATTTGACCTTCAAAACTACATTTGACCTTCAAAACTTCATTTGACCTTCAAAACTTCATTTGACCTTCAAAACTACATTTCACCTTCAAAACTACATTTGAACTTCATAACTACATTTGACCTTCAAAACTACATTTGACCTTCAAAACTACATTTGACCTTCAAAACTACATTTGACCTTCAAAACTACATTTGACCTTCAAAACTACATTTGACCTTCAAAACTACATTTGACCTTCAAAACTACATTTGACCTTCAAAACTACATTTGACCTTCAAAACTACATTTGACCTTCAAAACTACATTTGACCTTCAAAACTACGTTTGACCTTCAAAACTGCATTTGACCTTCAAAACTACATTTGACCTTCAAAACTACATTTGACCTTCAAAACTACATTTGACATTCAAAACTACATTTGACCTTCAAAACTACATTTGACCTTCAAAACTACATTTGACCTTCAAAACTACATTTGACCTTCAAAACTACATTTGACCTTCAAAACTACATTTGACCTTCAAAACTACATTTGACCTTCAAAACTACATTTGACCTTCAAAACTACATTTGACCTTCAAAACTACATTTGACCTTCAAAACTACATTTCACCTTCAAAAATACATTTCACCACAAAACAACATCCGACCTGCTAAACTACGTATGGTCTTCCAAACTACATTGACCTTCAAATCTACATTTGACCTTCATAACTACATTTGACTTTCAAAAATACATTTCACCATAAAACTACATTTAACCTTCAAAACTATATTTGACCTTCAATCATCTATGTCCAAAACTGCATTTGACCTTCAAAACTGCATTTTACCTTCAAAACTACATTTAACCTTCAAAACTACATTTGACCTTCAATCATCTATGTCTAAAACTGCATTTGACCTTCAAAACTGCATTTGACCTTCAAAACTACATTTGACATTTAAAACAACATTTGACCTTCAAAATTACATTTGCTCATCAAAACTTCATTTGGTCTTCAATCAACTATGTTCAAAACTACGTTTGACCTTCAAAACTACATTTCTCCTTCATTACTACATTTGTTCTTCAATATTACATTTGACCTTCAAAACTGCATTTGATCTTCAAAACTACATTTGACCATCAAAACTACATTTGACCGTTAGAAATAAATTTGACTTTCAAAACTGAATTTGACCTTCAAAACTGCATTTGATTTTCAAAACTACATTTGACCTTCAAAACTACATTTGATCTTCAAAAATACATTTCACCACAAAACAACATCCGACCTGCAAAACTACGTATGGTCTTCCAAACGACATTGACCTTCAAATCTACATTTGACCTTCATAACTACATTTGACTTTCAAAAATACATTTCACCATAAAACTACATTTAACCTTCAAAACTACATTTGACCTTCAATCATCTATGTCCAAAACTGCATTTGACCTTCAAAACTGCATTTTACCTTCAAAACTACATTTAACCTTCAAAACTACATTTGACCTTCAATCATCTATGTCTAAAACTGCATTTGACCTTCAAAACTACATTTGACCTTCAAAACTACATTTGACCTTCAAAACTACATTTGACCTTCAAAATTACATTTGCTCATCAAAACTTCATTTGGTCTTCAATCAACTATGTTCAAAACTACGTTTGATCTTCAAAACTACATTTCTCCTTCATTACTACATTTGTTCTTCAATATTACATTTCACCACAGAACAACATCCGACTTGCAAAACTACGTATTGTCTTCCAAACGACATTGACCTTCAAATCTACAATTGACCTTCAAAACTGCATTTGACTTTCAAAACTACATTTGACCTTTAGAAATACATTTGACCTTCAATCATCTATGTTCAAAACTACATTTGACCTTAAAAAATACATTTGACCTTCAAAACTACATTTGACCTTCATAACTACATTTGACCATCAAAAATACATTTCACCACAAAACAATATCCGACCTGAAAAACTACGTATGGTATTCCAAACGACATTTGACCTTCAAATCTCCAATTGACCTTCAAAACTGCATTTGACCTTCAAAACTACATTTGACCTTCAAAACTACATTTGACCTGCAATCATCTATGTTCAAAACTACATTTGACCTTCAAAACTACATTTGACCTTCAAAACTACATTTGACCTTCAAAACTACATTTGACCTTCAAAATTACATTTGACCTTCAAAACTACATTTGACCTTCAAAACTACATTTGACCTTCAAAACTACATTTGACCTTCAAAACTACATTTGACCTTCAAAACTTCATTTGACCTTCAAAACTACATTTCACCTTCAAAACTACATTTGAACTTCATAACTACATTTCACCTTCAAAAATACATTTCACCACAAAACAACATCCGACCTGCTAAACTACGTATGGTCTTCCAAACTACATTGACCTTCAAATCTACATTTGACCTTCATAACTACATTTGACTTTCAAAAATACATTTCACCATAAAACTACATTTAACCTTCAAAACTACATTTGACCTTCAATCATCTATGTCCAAAACTGCATTTGACCTTCAAAACTGCATTTGACCTTCAAAACTACATTTGACATTTAAAACAACATTTGACCTTCAAAATTACATTTGCTCATCAAAACTTCATTTGGTCTTCAATCAACTATGTTCAAAACTACGTTTGACCTTCAAAACTACATTTCTCCTTCATTACTACATTTGTTCTTCAATATTACATTTGACCTTCAAAACTGCATTTGACCTTCAAAACTACATTTGACCATCAAAACTACATTTGACCGTTAGAAATACATTTGACCTTCAAAACTACATTTAACCTTCAAAACTACATTTGACCTTCAATCATCTATGTCCAAAACTGCATTTGACCTTCAAAACTACATTTTACCTTCAAAACTACATTTAACCTTCAAAACTACATTTGACCTTCAATCATCTATGTCCAAAACTGCATTTGACCTTCAAAACTACATTTAACCTTCAAAACTACATTTGACCTTCAATCATCTATGTCCAAAACTGCATTTGACCTTCAAAACTGCATTTGACCTTCAAAACTACATTTGACATTTAACACAACATTTGACCTTCAAAATTACATTTGCTCATAAAAAATTCATTTGGTCTTCAATCAACTATGTTCAAAACTACGTTTGACCTTCAAAACTACATTTCTCCTTCATTACTACATTTGTTCTTCAATATTACATTTGACCTTCAAAACTGCATTTGACCTTCAAAACTACATTTGACCATCAAAACTACATTTGACCGTTAGAAATACATTTGACTTTCAAAACTGAATTTGACCTTCAAAACTGCATTTGATTTTCAAAACTACATTTGACCTTCAAAACTACATTTGATCTTCAAAAATACATTTCACCACAAAACAACATCCGACCTGCAAAACTACGTATGGTCTTCCAAACGACATTGACCTTCAAAACTACATTTAACCTTCAATACCACATTTTTCCTTCAATACTACATTTGACCATCAAAACTACATATGACCTTCAATCATCTGTGTTCAAAACCACATTGGACCTTCAAAACTACATTTAACCTTCAATACCACATTTGTCCTTCAATACTACATTTGACCTTCTAAACTACATTTGACTTTCAAAACTACATTTGACCTTCAGAACTACATTTGACGTTCGAAACTACATTTGACCTTAAAAACTACTTTTGACCTTCAAAAATACGTTTCACCAAAAAACAACATCCGACCTGCAAAACTACGTATGGTCTTCCAAACGACATTTGACCTTCAAATCTACAATTGACCTTCAAAACTGAATTTTACCTTCAAAACTACATTTGACCTTCAAAACAACATTTGACCTTTAAAACTACATTTGACCTTCAAAACAACATTTGACCTTCAAAACTACATTTGACCTTCAATCATCTATGTTCAAAACTACATTTGACCTTCAAATCTGCATTTGACCTTCAAAACTACATTTGACCTTCAATCATCTATGTCCCAAACTGCATTTGACCTTCAAATCTACAATTGACCTTCAAAACTGCATTTGACCTTCAAAACTACACTTGACATTTAAAACAACATTTGACCTTCAAAATTACATTTGATCATCAAAACTACATTTGACCTTTAGAAATACATTTGACCTTCAAACATCTATGTTCAAAACTACATTTGACCTTAAAATCTGCATTTGACCTTCAAAAATACATTTGGACTTTAATCATCTATATTCATATATACATTTGATCTCCAAAACTACATTTGATCTGCAAAACTACATTTGAACTTCAAAACTACATTTGACCTACATAACTGCATTTGACCTTCAAAACTACATTTGACCTTCAAAACTACATTTGACTTTCAAAAGTACATAGAACCTTCAAAACTACATTTGACCTTCAAAACTACATTTGACCTTCAAAACTACATTTGACCTTCAAACCTACATTCGACCAACAAAACTACATTTCTCCTACAATACTACCTTTGACCTTCAAAACTACATTTGACCTTCAAAACTACATTTGACCTTCAAAACTACATTTGACCTTCAAAACTACATTTGACCTTCAAAACTACATTTGACCTTCAAAACTTCATTTGACCTTCAAAACTACATTTCACCTTCAAAACTACATTTGAACTTCATAACTACATTTCACCTTCAAAAATACATTTCACCACAAAACAACATCCGACCTGCTAAACTACGTATGGTCTTCCAAACTACATTGACCTTCAAATCTACATTTGACCTTCATAACTACATTTGACTTTCAAAAATACATTTCACCATAAAACTACATTTAACCTTCAAAACTACATTTGACCTTCAATCATCTATGTCCAAAACTGCATTTGACCTTCAAAACTGCATTTGACCTTCAAAACTACATTTGACATTTAAAACAACATTTGACCTTCAAAATTACATTTGCTCATCAAAACTTCATTTGGTCTTCAATCAACTATGTTCAAAACTACGTTTGACCTTCAAAACTACATTTCTCCTTCATTACTACATTTGTTCTTCAATATTACATTTGACCTTCAAAACTGCATTTGACCTTCAAAACTACATTTGACCATCAAAACTACATTTGACCGTTAGAAATACATTTGACCTTCAAAACTACATTTAACCTTCAAAACTACATTTGACCTTCAATCATCTATGTCCAAAACTGCATTTGACCTTCAATCATCTATGTCCAAAACTGCATTTGACCTTCAAAACTACATTTTACCTTCAAAACTACATTTAACCTTCAAAACTACATTTGACCTTCAATCATCTATGTCCAAAACTGCATTTGACCTTCAAAACTACATTTAACCTTCAAAACTACATTTGACCTTCAATCATCTATGTCCAAAACTGCATTTGACCTTCAAAACTGCATTTGACCTTCAAAACTACATTTGACATTTAAAACAACATTTGACCTTCAAAATTACATTTGCTCATAAAAAATTCATTTGGTCTTCAATCAACTATGTTCAAAACTACGTTTGACCTTCAAAACTACATTTCTCCTTCATTACTACATTTGTTCTTCAATATTACATTTGACCTTCAAAACTGCATTTGACCTTCAAAACTACATTTGACCATCAAAACTACATTTGACCGTTAGAAATACATTTGACTTTCAAAACTGAATTTGACCTTCAAAACTGCATTTGATTTTCAAAACTACATTTGACCTTCAAAACTACATTTGATCTTCAAAAATACATTTCACCACAAAACAACATCCGACCTGCAAAACTACGTATGGTCTTCCAAACGACATTGACCTTCAAATCTACAATTGACCTTCAAAACTGCATTTGACCTTCAAAACTACATTTGACATTTAAAACAACATTTGACCTTCAAAATTACATTTGATCATCAAAACTACATTTGACCTTTAGAAATACATTTGACCTTCAAACATCTATGTTCAAAACTACATTTGACCTTAAAATCTGCATTTGACCTTCAAAAATACATTTGGACTTTAATCATCTATATTCAAAACTACATTTGACCTTCAATCATCTATGTTCAAAACTACATTTGACCTTAAAAAATACATTTGACCTTCAAAACTACATTTGACCTTCATAACTACATTTGACCATCAAAAATACATTTCACCACAAAACAATATCCGACCTGAAAAACTACGTATGGTATTCCAAACGACATTTGACCTTCAAATCTCCAATTGACCTTCAAAACTGCATTTGACCTTCAAAACTACATTTGACCTTCAAAACTACATTTGACCTGCAATCATCTATGTTCAAAACTACATTTGACCTTCAAAACTACATTTGACCTTCAAAACTACATTTGACCTTCAAAACTACATTTGACCTTCAAAACTACATTTGACCTTCAAAACTACATTTGACCTTCAAAACTACATTTGACCTTCAAAACTACATTTGACCTTCAAAACTACATTTGACCTTCAAAACTACATTTGACCTTCAAAACTACATTTGACCTTCAAAACTACATTTGACCTTCAAAACTACATTTAGCCTTCAAAACTACATTTGACCTTCAAAACTACATTTGACCTTCAAAACTACATTTGACCTTCAAAACTACATTTGACCTTCAAAACTACATTTGACCTTCAAAACTACATTTGACCTTCAAAACTACATTTGACCTTCAAAACTACATTTGACCTTCAAAACTACATTTCTCCTTCATTACTACATTTGTTCTTCAATATTACATTTGACCTTCAAAACTTCATTTGCCCTTCAAAACTACATTTAACCTTCAAAACTACATTTGACCTTTAGAAATACATTTGACCTACAATCATCTATGTTCAAACTATATTTGACCTTCAAATCTGCATTTGACCTTCAATACTACATTTGACCTTCAATCATCTGTGTTCAAAACCACATTTAACCTTCAAAACTACATTTAGCCTTCAATACCACATTTGTCCTTCAATACTACATTTGACCTTCTAAACTACATTTGACTTTCAAAACTACATTTGACCTTCAAAACTACATTTGACGTTCGAAACTACATTTGACCTTATAAACTACATTTGACCTTCAAAAATACGATTCACCACAAAACAACTTCCGACCTGCAAAACTACGTATGGTCTTCCAAACGACATTTGACCTTCAAATCTACAATTGACCTTCAAAACTGAATTTTACCTTCAAAACTAGATTTGAAATTTAAAACTACATTTGACATTCAAAACTACATTTGACCTTCAAAACTACATTTGATCTTCAAAACTACATTTGTTCTGCAAAACTACATTTGAACTTCAAAACTACATTTGACCTTCAAAACTACATTTGTTCTGCAAAACTACATTTGATCTTCAATACTACATTTGACCTTAAAAACTACATTTAATGTTCAAAACTACATTTGACCTTCAACCATCTATGATCAAATCTACATTTGAACTTCAAATCTACATTTGAACTTCAAAACTACAATTGACCTTCAAAACTACATTTGACCTTCAAAACTACATTTGATCTTCAAAACTACATTTGTTCTGCAAAACTACATTTGAACTTCAAAACTACATTTGACCTTCAAAACTACATTTGTTCTGCAAAACTACATTTGAACTTCAAAACTACATTTGACCTACATAACTGCATTTGACCTTCAAAACTACATTTGACCTTCAATCATCTATGTTCAAAACTACATTTGACCTTCAAAACTATATTTGACCTTTAAAACAACATTTGACCTGCTAAACTACGTATGGTCTTCCAAACGACATTGACCTTCAAATCTACATTTGATCTTCATAACTACATTTGACCTTGAAAAATACATTTCACCACAAAACTACATTTAACCTTCAAAACTACATTTGACCTTCAATCATCTATGTCCAAAACTGCATTTGACCTTCAAAACTGCATTTTACCTTCAAAACTACATTTGACATTTAAAACAACATTTGACCTTCAAATCTACAATTGACCTTCAAAACTGCATTTGACCTTCAAAACTACATTTAATCATCAAAACTACATTTGACCTTCATAACTACATTTGGTCTTCCAAACGACATTGACCTTCAAAACTACATTTGACCTTCAAAACTACATTTAACCTTCAAAACTACATTTAACCTTCAAAACTACATTTGACCTTCAATCGTCTATGATCAAATCTACATTTGACCTTCAAAACTACAATTGAGCTGAAAACTGCATTTTATCTGTAAAACTACATTTGAACTTCAAAACTACATTCGACCTACATAACTGCATTTGACCTTCACAACTGTATTTGTTCTCAATACAACATCCGACCTTCAAACCTACATTCGACCAACAAAACTACATTTCTCCTTCAATACTACATTTGTTCTTCAATATTACATTTGACCTTCAAAACTGCATTTGACCTTCAAAGCTACATTTGACATTTAAAACAACATTTGACCTTAAAAATTACATTTGATCATCAAAACTACATTTGGCCTTCAATCAACTATGTTCAGAACTACATTTGACCTTGAAAACCACATTTCTCCTTGAATACTACATTTGTTCTTCAATATTACATTTGACCTTCAAAACTACATTTGACCTTTAGAAATACATTTGAACTTCAATCGTCTATGTTCAAACTACATTTGACCTTCAAATCAGCCTTTGACCTTCAAAACTACATTTAGCCTTCAAAACTACATTTAACCTTCAAAACTACATTTGACCTTCAATCGTCTATGATCAAATCTACATTTGACCTTCAAAACAACAATTGAGCTGAAAACTGCATTTTATCTGCAAAACTACATTTGATCTGCAAAACTACATTTGAACTTCAAAACTACATTTGTCCCACATAACTGCATTTGATCTTCAAAACTACATTTGACCTTCAAAACTACATTTGACCTTCAAACCTACATTCGACCAACAAAACTACATTTCTCCTACAATACTACCTTTGAACTTCAAAACTACATTTGACCTTGAAAACTACATTTGACCTTCAAAACTACATTTGATCTTCAAAAGTACATTTGACCTTCAAAACTACATTTAACCTTCAAAACTACATTTGACCTTCAATCATCTATGTCCAAAACTTCATTTGACCTTCAAAACCACATTTCTCCTTCAATACTAGATTTGTTCTTCAATATTACATTTGACCTTCAAAACTCCATTTGACCTTGAAAACTACATTTGACCTTCAAAACTACATTTATCCTTCATTACTACATTTGTTCTTCAATATTACATTTGACCTTCAAAACTGCATTTGACCTTCAAAACTACATTTAACCTTCAAAACTACATTTCACCTTTAGAAATACATTTGACCTTCAAATCTGCATTTGACCTCCAAAACTACATTTAGCCTTCAATCCTCTATGTTCAAAACTACATTTGACCTTCAAAACTACATTTGACCTTCAAAACTACATTTGACCTTCAAAACTACATTTGACCTTCAAAACTACATTTGACCTTCAAAACTACATTTGACCTTCAAAACTACATTTGACCTTCAAAACTACATTTGACCTTCAAAACTACATTTGACCTTCAAAACTACATTTGACCTTCAAAACTACATTTGACCTTCAAAACTACATTTGACCTTCAAAACTACATTTGACCTTCAAAACTACATTTGACCTTCAAAACTACATTTGACCTTCAAAACTACATTTGACCTTAAAAACTACATTTGACCTTCAAAACTACATTTGACCTTCAAAACTACATTTAACCTTCAAAACTACATTTGACCATCATAAATACATTTCACCACAAAACTACATTTGACCTTCAAAACTACATTTAACCTTCAAAACTACATTTGACCTTCAAAACTACATTTGACCTTCAAAACTACATTTGACCTTCAAAACTACATTTGACCTTCAAAACTACATTTGACCATCATAAATACATTTCACCACAAAACTACAATTAACCTTCAAAATTACATTTGACCTTCAATCATCTATGTCCAAAACTGCATTTGATGTTCAAAACTGCATTTGACCTTCAAAACTACATTTGACATTTAAAACAACATTTGACCTTCAAATCTACAATTGACCTTCAAAGCTGCATTTGACCTTCAAAACTACATTTCTCCTTCATTACTACATTTGTTCTTCAATATTACATTTGACCTTCAAAACTTCATTTGACCTTCAAAACTACATTTAACCTTCAAAACTACATTTGACCTTTAGAAATAAATTTGACCTACAATCATCTATGTTCAAACTATATTTGACCTTCAAATCTGCATTTGACCTTCAAAACTACATTTGACCTTCAATCATCTGTGTTCAAAACCACATTTGACCTTCAAAACTACATTTAACCTTCAATACCACATTTGTCCTTCAATACTACATTTGACCTTCTAAACTACATTTGACTTTCAAAACTACATTTGACCTTCAAAACTACATTTGACGTTCGAAACTACATTTGACCTTATAAACTACATTTGACCTTCAAAAATACGTTTCACCACAAAACAACTTCCGACCTGCAAAACTACGTATGGTCTTCCAAACGAAATTTGACCTTCAAATCTACAATTGACCTGCGAAACTGAATTTTACCTTCAAAACTAGATTTGAAATTTAAAACTACATTTGACATTCAAAACGACATTTGATCTTCAATACTACATTTGACCTTAAAAACTACATTTAATGTTCAAAACTACATTTGACCTTCAACCATCTATGATCAAATCTACATTTGAACTTCAAAACTACAATTGACCTTCAAAACTACATTTGACCTTCAAAACTACATTTGATCTTCAAAACTACATTTGTTCTGCAAAACTACATTTGAACTTCAAAACTACATTTGACCTTCAAAACTACATTTGTTCCGCAAAACTACATTTGAACTTCAAAACTACATTTGACCTACATAACTGCATTTGACCTTCATAACTACATTTGACCTTCAATCATCTATGTTCAAAACTACATTTGACCTTCAAAACTATATTTGACCTTTAAAACAACATTTGACCTGCTAAACTACGTATGGTCTTCCAAACGACATTGACCTTCAAATCTACATTTGATCTTCATAACTACATTTGACCTTGAAAAATACATTTCACCACAAAACTACATTTAACCTTCAAATCTACATTTGACCTTCAATCATCTATGTCCAAAACTGCATTTGACCTTCAAAACTGCATTTTACCTTCAAAACTACATTTGACATTTAAAACAACATTTGACCTTCAAATCTACAATTGACCTTCAAAACTGCATTTGACCTCCAAAACTACATTTAATCATCAAAACTACATTTGACCTTCATAACTACATTTGGTCTTCCAAACGACATTGACCTTCAAAACTACATTTGACCTTCAAAACTACATTTAACCTTCAAAACTACATTTAACCTTCAAAACTACATTTAACCTTCAAAACTACATTTGACCTTCAATCGTCTATGATCAAATCTACATTTGACCTTCAAAACTACAATTGAGCTGAAAACTGCATTTTATCTGTAAAACTACATTTGAACTTCAAAACTACATTCGACCTACATAACTGCATTTGACCTTCAAAACTGTATTTGTTCTCAATACAACATCCGACCTTCAAACCTACATTCGACCAACAAAACTACATTTCTCCTTCAATACTACATTTGTTCTTCAATATTACATTTGACCTTCAAAACTACATTTAACCTTCAAAACTACATTTGACCTTCAATCATCTATGTCCAAAACTGCATTTGACCTTCAAAACTGCATTTGACCTTCAAAGCTACATTTGACATTTAAAACAACATTTGACCTTAAAAATTACATTTGATCATCAAAACAACATTTGGCCTTCAATCAACTATGTTCAGAACTACATTTGACCTTCAAAACCACATTTCTCCTTGAATACTACATTTGTTCTTCAATATTACATTTGACCTTCAAAACTACATTTGACCTTTAGAAATACATTTGAACTTCAATCGTCTATGTTCAAACTACATTTGACCTTCAAATCTGCCTTTGACCTTCAAAACTACATTTAGCCTTCAAAACTACATTTAACCTTCAAAACTACATTTGACCTTCAATCGTCTATGATCAAATCTACATTTGACCTTCAAAACAACAATTGAGCTGAAAACTGCATTTTATCTGCAAAACTACATTTGATCTGCAAAACTACATTTGAACTTCAAAACTACATTTGTCCCACATAACTGCATTTGATCTTCAAAACTACATTTGACCTTCAAAACTACATTTGACCTTCAAACCTACATTCGAGCAACAAAACTACATTTCTCCTACAATACTACCTTTGAACTTCAAAACTACATTTGACCTTGAAAACTACATTTGACCTTCAAAACTACATTTGATCTTCAAAAGTACATTTGACCTTCAAAACTACATTTAACCTTCAAAACTACATTTGACCTTCAATCATCTATGTCCAAAACTTCATTTGACCTTCAAAACCACATTTCTCCTTCAATACTAGATTTGTTCTTCAATATTACATTTGACCTTCAAAACTCCATTTGACCTTGAAAACTACATTTGACCTTCAAAACTACATTTATCCTTCATTACTACATTTGTTCTTCAATATTACATTTGACCTTCAAAACTGCATTTGACCTTCAAAACTACATTTAACCTTCAAAACTACATTTCACCTTTAGAAATACATTTGACCTTCAATCGTCTATGTTCAAACTACATTTGACCTTCAAATCTGCATTTGACCTCCAAAACTACATTTAGCCTTCAATCCTCTATGTTCAAAACTACATTTGACCTACGAAACTGCATTTGACCTTCAAAACTTCATTTGACTTTCAAAACTGCATTTGACCTTCAAAACTACATTTGACCTTCAAAACTACATTTGACCTTCAAAACTACATTTGACCTTCAAAACTACATTTGACCTTCAAAACTACATTTGACCTTCAAAACTACATTTGACCTTCAAAACTACATTTGACCTTCAAAACTACATTTGACCTTCAAAACTACATTTGACCTTCAAAACTACATTTGACCTTCAAAACTACATTTGACCTTCAAAACTACATTTGACCTTCAAAACTACATTTGACCTTCAAAACTACATTTGACCTTCAAAACTACATTTGACCTTCAAAACTACATTTGACCTTCAAAACTACATTTGACCTTCAAAACTACATTTGACCTTCAAATCTACAATTGACCTTCAAAGCTGCATTTGACCTTCAAAACTACATTTCTCCTTCATTACTACATTTGTTCTTCAATATTACATTTGACCTTCAAAACTTCATTTGACCTTCAAAACTACATTTAACCTTCAAAACTACATTTGACCTTTAGAAATACATTTGACCTACAATCATCTATGTTCAAACTATATTTGACCTTCAAATCTGCATTTGACCTTCAAAACTACATTTGACCTTCAATCATCTGTGTTCAAAACCACATTTGACCTTCAAAACTACATTTAACCTTCAATACCACATTTGTCCTTCAATACTACATTTGACCTTCTAAACTACATTTGACTTTCAAAACTACATTTGACCTTCAAAACTACATTTGACGTTCGAAACTACATTTGACCTTATAAACTACATTTGACCTTCAAAAATACGTTTCACCACAAAACAACTTCCGACCTGCAAAACTACGTATGGTCTTCCAAACGACATTTGACCTTCAAATCTACAATTGACCTTCGAAACTGAATTTTACCTTCAAAACTAGATTTGAAATTTAAAACTACATTTGACATTCAAAACTACATTTGATCTTCAATACTACATTTGACCTTATAACTACATTTAATGTTCAAAACTACATTTGACCTTCAACCATCTATGATCAAATCTACATTTGAACTTCAAAACTACAATTGACATTTAAAACAACATTTGACCTTCAAATCTACAATTGACCTTCAAAACTGCATTTGACCTTCAAAACTACATTTAATCATCAAAACTACATTTGACCTTCATAACTACATTTGGTCTTCCAAACGACATTGACCTTCAAAACTACATTTAACCTTCAAAACTACATTTAACCTTCAAAACTACATTTGACCTTCAATCGTCTATGATCAAATCTACATTTGACCTTCAAAACAACAATTGAGCTGAAAACTGCATTTTATCTGCAAAACTACATTTGATCGGCAAAACTACATTTGAACTTCAAAACTACATTTGTCCTACATAACTGCATTTGATCTTCAAAACTACATTTGACCTTCAAAACTACATTTGACCTTCAAACCTTCATTCGACCAACAAAACTACATTTCTCCTACAATACTACCTTTGAACTTCAAAACTACATTTGACCTTGAAAACTACATTTGACCTTCAAAACTACATTTGATCTTCAAAAGTACATTTGACCTTCAAAACTACATTTGACCTTCAAAACTACATTTGACCTTCAAAACTACATTTGACCTTCAAAACTACATTTGACCTTCAAAACTACATTTGACCTTCAAAACTACATTTGATCTTCAAAACTACATTTGACCTTCAAAACTACATTTGACCTTCAAAACTACATTTGACCTTCAAAATTACATTTCACCACAGAACAACATCCGACTTGCAAAACTACGTATTGTCTTCCAAACGACATTGACCTTCAAATCTACAATTGACCTTCAAAACTGCATTTGACTTTCAAAACTACATTTGACCTTTAGAAATACATTTGACCTTCAATCATCTATGTTCAAAACTACATTTAACCTTCAAAACTGCATTTGACCTTCAAATCTACATTGGACCTTCAAAACTACATTTGACCTTTAGAAATACATTTGACCTTTAGAAATACATTTGACCTTCAAAACTACATTTGACCTTCAATCATCTATGTTCAAAACTACATTTGACCTTTAAAACTACAATTGACCTTCAATCATCTGTGTTCAAAACCACATTTGACCTTCATAACTACATTAGACCTTCATAACTACATTTGACCTTCATAACTACATTTGACCATCAAAAATACATTTCACCACAAAACTACATTTAACCTTCAAAACTACATTTGACCTTCAATCATCTATGTCCCAAACTGCATTTGACCTTCAAAACTGCATTTGACCTTCAAAACTACATTTGACCTTCAAAACTACATTTGACCATCAAAAATACATTTCACCACAAAACTACATTTAACCTTCAAAACTACATTTGACCTTCAATCATCTATGTCCAAAACTGCATTTGATGTTCAAAACTGCATTTTACCTTCAAAACTACATTTGACATTTAAAACAACATTTGACCTTCAAATCTACAATTGACCTTCAAAGCTGCATTTGACCTTCAAAACTACATTTCTCCTTCATTACTACATTTGTTCTTCAATATTACATTTGACCTTCAAAACTTCATTTGACCTTCAAAACTACATTTGACCTTTTGAAATTCATTTGACCTTCAATCATCTATGTTCAAACTACATTTGACCTTCAAATCTGCATTTGACCTTTAAAACTGCATTTGACCTTCAAAACTACATTTGACCTTCAAAACAACATTTGACCTTTAAAACTACATTTCACCTTCAAAATAACATTTCACCTTCAAAACTACATTTGTCCTTCGATCATCTATGTTCAAAACTACATTTGACCTTCAAAACTACATTTAACCTTCAATACCACATTTGTCCTTCAATACTACATTTGACCATCAAAACTACATATGACCTTCAATCATCTGTGTTCAAAACCACATTGGACCTTCAAAACTACATTTAACCTTCAATACCACATTTGTCCTTCAATACTACATTTGACCTTCTAAACTACATTTGACTTTCAAAACTACATTTGACCTTCAAAACTACATTTGACGTTCGAAACTACATTTGACCTTAAAAACTACTTTTGACGTTCAAAAATACGTTTCACCAAAAAACAACATCCGACCTGCAAAACTACGTATGGTCTTCCAAACGACATTTGACCTTCAAATCTACAATTGACCTTCAAAACTGAATTTTACCTTCAAAACTACATTTGACCTTCAAAACAACATTTGACCTTTAAAACTACATTTGACCTTCAAAACAACATTTGACCTTCAAAACTACATTTGACCTTCAATCATCTATGTTCAAAACTACATTTGACCTTCAAATCTGCATTTGACCTTCAAAACTACATTTGACCTTCAATCATCTATGTCCCAAACTGCATTTGACCTTCAAATCTACAATTGACTTTCAAAACTGCATTTGACCTTCAAAACTACACTTGACATTTAAAACAACATTTGACCTTCAAAATTACATTTGATCATCAAAACTACATTTGACCTTTAGAAATACATTTGACCTTCAAACATCTATGTTCAAAACTACATTTGACCTTAAAATCTGCATTTGACCTTCAAAAATACATTTGGACTTTAATCATCTATATTCATATATACATTTGATCTCCAAAACTACATTTGATCTGCAAAACTACATTTGAACTTCAAAACTACATTTGACCTACATAACTGCATTTGACCTTCAAAACTACATTTGACCTTCAAAACTACATTTGACTTTCAAAAGTACATATAACCTTCAAAAGTACATTTGACCTTCAAAACTACATTTGACCTTCAAAACTACATTTGACCTTCAAACCTACATTCGACCAACAAAACTACATTTCTCCTACAATACTACCTTTGACCTTCAAAACTACATTTGACCTTCAAAACTACATTTGACCTTCAAAACTACATTTGACCTTCAAAACTACATTTGACCTTCAAAACTACATTTGACCTTCAAAACTTCATTTGACCTTCAAAACTACATTTCACCTTCAAAACTACATTTGAACTTCATAACTACATTTCACCTTCAAAAATACATTTCACCACAAAACAACATCCGACCTGCTAAACTACGTATGGTCTTCCAAACTACATTGACCTTCAAATCTACATTTGACCTTCATAACTACATTTGACTTTCAAAAATACGTTTCACCTTAAAACTACATTTAACCTTCAAAACTACATTTGACCTTCAATCATCTATGTCCAAAACTGCATTTGACCTTCAAAACTGCATTTGACCTTCAAAACTACATTTGACATTTAAAACAACATTTGACCTTCAAAATTACATTTGCTCATCAAAACTTCATTTGGTCTTCAATCAACTATGTTCAAAACTACGTTTGACCTTCAAAACTACATTTCTCCTTCATTACTACATTTGTTCTTCAATATTACATTTGACCTTCAAAACTGCATTTGACCTTCAAAACTACATTTGACCATCAAAACTACATTTGACCGTTAGAAATACATTTGACTTTCAAAACTGAATTTGACCTTCAAAACTGCATTTGATTTTCAAAACTACATTTGACCTTCAAAACTACATTTGATCTTCAAAAGTACATTTGACCTTCAAAACTACATTTAACCTTCAAAACTACATTTGACCTTCAATCATCTATGTCCAAAACTTCATTTGACCTTCAAAACCACATTTCTCCTTCAATACTAGATTTGTTCTTCAATATTACATTTGACCTTCAAAACTCCATTTGACCTTGAAAACTACATTTGACCTTCAAAACTACATTTATCCTTCATTACTACATTTGTTCCTCAATATTACATTTGACCTTCAAAACTGCATTTGACCTTCAAAACTACATTTAACCTTCAAAACTACATTTGACCATCATAAATACATTTCACCACAAAACTACATTTGACCTTCAAAACTACATTTAACCTTCAAAACTACATTTGACCTTCAAAACTACATTTGACCTTCAAAACTACATTTGACCTTCAAAACTACATTTGACCTTCAAAACTACATTTGACCTTTAGAAATACATTTGAACTTCAATCGTCTATGTTCAAACTACATTTGACCTTCAAATCAGCCTTTGACCTTCAAAACTACATTTAGCCTTCAAAACTACATTTAACCTTCAAAACTACATTTGACCTTCAATCGTCTATGATCAAATCTACATTTGACCTTCAAAACAACAATTGAGCTGAAAACTGCATTTTATCTGCAAAACTACATTTGATCTGCAAAACTACATTTGACCTTCAAAACTACATTTATCCTTCATTACTACATTTGTTCTTCAATATTACATTTGACCTTCAAAACTGCATTTGACCTTCAAAACTACATTTAACCTTCAAAACTACATTTCACCTTTAGAAATACATTTGACCTTCAAATCTGCATTTGACCTCCAAAACTACATTTAGCCTTCAATCCTCTATGTTCAAAACTACATTTGACCTTCAAAACTACATTTGACCTTCAAAACTACATTTGACCTTCAAAACTACATTTGACCTTCAAAACTACATTTGACCTTCAAAACTACATTTGACCTTCAAAACTACATTTGACCTTCAAAACTACATTTGACCTTCAAAACTACATTTGACCTTCAAAACTACATTTGACCTTCAAAACTACATTTGACCTTCAAAACTACATTTGACCTTCAAAACTACATTTGACCTTCAAAACTACATTTGACCTTCAAAACTACATTTGACCTTCAAAACTACATTTGACCTTAAAAACTACATTTGACCTTCAAAACTACATTTGACCTTCAAAACTACATTTAACCTTCAAAACTACATTTGACCATCATAAATACATTTCACCACAAAACTACATTTGACCTTCAAAACTACATTTAACCTTCAAAACTACATTTGACCTTCAAAACTACATTTGACCTTCAAAACTACATTTGACCTTCAAAACTACATTTGACCTTCAAAACTACATTTGACCATCATAAATACATTTCACCACAAAACTACAATTAACCTTCAAAATTACATTTGACCTTCAATCATCTATGTCCAAAACTGCATTTGATGTTCAAAACTGCATTTGACCTTCAAAACTACATTTGACATTTAAAACAACATTTGACCTTCAAATCTACAATTGACCTTCAAAGCTGCATTTGACCTTCAAAACTACATTTCTCCTTCATTACTACATTTGTTCTTCAATATTACATTTGACCTTCAAAACTTCATTTGACCTTCAAAACTACATTTAACCTTCAAAACTACATTTGACCTTTAGAAATAAATTTGACCTACAATCATCTATGTTCAAACTATATTTGACCTTCAAATCTGCATTTGACCTTCAAAACTACATTTGACCTTCAATCATCTGTGTTCAAAACCACATTTGACCTTCAAAACTACATTTAACCTTCAATACCACATTTGTCCTTCAATACTACATTTGACCTTCTAAACTACATCTGACTTTCAAAACTACATTTGACCTTCAAAACTACATTTGACGTTCGAAACTACATTTGACCTTATAAACTACATTTGACCTTCAAAAATACGTTTCACCACAAAACAACTTCCGACCTGCAAAACTACGTATGGTCTTCCAAACGACATTTGACCTTCAAATCTACAATTGACCTGCGAAACTGAATTTTACCTTCAAAACTAGATTTGAAATTTAAAACTACATTTGACATTCAAAACGACATTTGATCTTCAATACTACATTTGACCTTAAAAACTACATTTAATGTTCAAAACTACATTTGACCTTCAACCATCTATGATCAAATCTACATTTGAACTTCAAAACTACAATTGACCTTCAAAACTACATTTGACCTTCAAAACTACATTTGATCTTCAAAACTACATTTGTTCTGCAAAACTACATTTGAACTTCAAAACTACATTTGACCTTCAAAACTACATTTGTTCCGCAAAACTACATTTGAACTTCAAAACTACATTTGACCTACATAACTGCATTTGACCTTCATAACTACATTTGACCTTCAATCATCTATGTTCAAAACTACATTTGACCTTCAAAACTATATTTGACCTTTAAAACAACATTTGACCTGCTAAACTACGTATGGTCTTCCAAACGACATTGACCTTCAAATCTACATTTGATCTTCATAACTACATTTGACCTTGAAAAATACATTTCACCACAAAACTACATTTAACCTTCAAAACTACATTTGACCTTCAATCATCTATGTCCAAAACTGCATTTGACCTTCAAAACTGCATTTTACCTTCAAAACTACATTTGACATTTAAAACAACATTTGACCTTCAAATCTACAATTGACCTTCAAAACTGCATTTGACCTCCAAAACTACATTTAATCATCAAAACTACATTTGACCTTCATAACTACATTTGGTCTTCCAAACGACATTGACCTTCAAAACTACATTTGACCTTCAAAACTACATTTAACCTTCAAAACTACATTTAACCTTCAAAACTACATTTAACCTTCAAAACTACATTTGACCTTCAATCGTCTATGATCAAATCTACATTTGACCTTCAAAACTACAATTGAGCTGAAAACTGCATTTTATCTGTAAAACTACATTTGAACTTCAAAACTACATTCGACCTACATAACTGCATTTGACCTTCAAAACTGTATTTGTTCTCAATACAACATCCGACCTTCAAACCTACATTCGACCAACAAAACTACATTTCTCCTTCAATACTACATTTGTTCTTCAATATTACATTTGACCTTCAAAACTACATTTAACCTTCAAAACTACATTTGACCTTCAATCATCTATGTCCAAAACTGCATTTGACCTTCAAAACTGCATTTGACCTTCAAAGCTACATTTGACATTTAAAACAACATTTGACCTTAAAAATTACATTTGATCATCAAAACAACATTTGGCCTTCAATCAACTATGTTCAGAACTACATTTGACCTTCAAAACCACATTTCTCCTTGAATACTACATTTGTTCTTCAATATTACATTTGACCTTCAAAACTACATTTGACCTTTAGAAATACATTTGAACTTCAATCGTCTATGTTCAAACTACATTTGACCTTCAAATCTGCCTTTGACCTTCAAAACTACATTTAGCCTTCAAAACTACATTTAACCTTCAAAACTACATTTGACCTTCAATCGTCTATGATCAAATCTACATTTGACCTTCAAAACAACAATTGAGCTGAAAACTGCATTTTATCTGCAAAACTACATTTGATCTGCAAAACTACATTTGAACTTCAAAACTACATTTGTCCCACATAACTGCATTTGATCTTCAAAACTACATTTGACCTTCAAAACTACATTTGACCTTCAAACCTACATTCGAGCAACAAAACTACATTTCTCCTACAATACTACCTTTGAACTTCAAAACTACATTTGACCTTGAAAACTACATTTGACCTTCAAAACTACATTTGATCTTCAAAAGTACATTTGACCTTCAAAACTACATTTAACCTTCAAAACTACATTTGACCTTCAATCATCTATGTCCAAAACTTCATTTGACCTTCAAAACCACATTTCTCCTTCAATACTAGATTTGTTCTTCAATATTACATTTGACCTTCAAAACTCCATTTGACCTTGAAAACTACATTTGACCTTCAAAACTACATTTATCCTTCATTACTACATTTGTTCTTCAATATTACATTTGACCTTCAAAACTTCATTTGACCTTCAAAACTACATTTAACCTTCAAAACTACATTTCACCTTTAGAAATACATTTGACCTTCAATCGTCTATGTTCAAACTACATTTGACCTTCAAATCTGCATTTGACCTCCAAAACTACATTTAGCCTTCAATCCTCTATGTTCAAAACTACATTTGACCTACGAAACTGCATTTGACCTTCAAAACTTCATTTGACTTTCAAAACTGCATTTGACCTTCAAAACTACATTTGACCTTCAAAACTACATTTGACCTTCAAAACTACATTTGACCTTCAAAACTACATTTGACCTTCAAAACTACATTTGACCTTCAAAACTACATTTGACCTTCAAAACTACATTTGACCTTCAAAACTACATTTGACCTTCAAAACTACATTTGACCTTCAAAACTACATTTGACCTTCAAAACTACATTTGACCTTCAAAACTACATTTGACCTTCAAAACTACATTTGACCTTCAAAACTACATTTGACCTTCAAAACTACATTTGACCTTCAAAACTACATTTGACCTTCAAAACTACATTTGACCTTCAAAACTACATTTGACCTTCAAAACTACATTTGACCTTCAAAACTACATTTGACCTTCAAATCTACAATTGACCTTCAAAGCTGCATTTGACCTTCAAAACTACATTTCTCCTTCATTACTACATTTGTTCTTCAATATTACATTTGACCTTCAAAACTTCATTTGACCTTCAAAACTACATTTAACCTTCAAAACTACATTTGACCTTTAGAAATACATTTGACCTACAATCATCTATGTTCAAACTATATTTGACCTTCAAATCTGCATTTGACCTTCAAAACTACATTTGACCTTCAATCATCTGTGTTCAAAACCACATTTGACCTTCAAAACTACATTTAACCTTCAATACCACATTTGTCCTTCAATACTACATTTGACCTTCTAAACTACATTTGACTTTCAAAACTACATTTGACCTTCAAAACTACATTTGACGTTCGAAACTACATTTGACCTTATAAACTACATTTGACCTTCAAAAATACGTTTCACCACAAAACAACTTCCGACCTGCAAAACTACGTATGGTCTTCCAAACGACATTTGACCTTCAAATCTACAATTGACCTTCGAAACTGAATTTTACCTTCAAAACTAGATTTGAAATTTAAAACTACATTTGACATTCAAAACTACATTTGATCTTCAATACTACATTTGACCTTAAAAACTACATTTAATGTTCAAAACTACATTTGACCTTCAACCATCTATGATCAAATCTACATTTGAACTTCAAAACTACAATTGACCTTCAAAACTACATTTGATCTTCAAAACTACATTTGATCTTCAAAACTACATTTGTTCTGCAAAACTACATTTGAACTTCAAAACTACATTTGACCTTCAAAACTACATTTGTTCTGCAAAACTACATTTGAACTTCAAAACTACATTTGACCTACATAACTGCATTTGACCTTCAAAACTACATTTGACCTTCAATCATCTATGTTCAAAACTATATTTGACCTTCAAAACTATATTTGACCTTTAAAACAACATTTGACCTGCTAAACTACGTATGGTCTTCCAAACGACATTGACCTTCAAATCTACATTTGATCTTCATAACTACATTTGACCTTGAAAAATACATTTCACCACAAAACTACATTTAACCTTCAAAACTACATTTGACCTTCAATCATCTATGTCCAAAACTGCATTTGACCTTCAAAACTGCATTTTACCTTCAAAACTACATTTGACATTTAAAACAACATTTGACCTTCAAATCTACAATTGACCTTCAAAACTGCATTTGACCTTCAAAACTACATTTAATCATCAAAACTACATTTGACCTTCATAACTACATTTGGTCTTCCAAACGACATTGACCTTCAAAACTACATTTAACCTTCAAAACTACATTTAACCTTCAAAACTACATTTGACCTTCAATCGTCTATGATCAAATCTACATTTGACCTTCAAAACAACAATTGAGCTGAAAACTGCATTTTATCTGCAAAACTACATTTGATCGGCAAAACTACATTTGAACTTCAAAACTACATTTGTCCTACATAACTGCATTTGATCTTCAAAACTACATTTGACCTTCAAAACTACATTTGACCTTCAAACCTACATTCGACCAACAAAACTACATTTCTCCTACAATACTACCTTTGAACTTCAAAACTACATTTGACCTTGAAAACTACATTTGACCTTCAAAACTACATTTGATCTTCAAAAGTACATTTGACCTTCAAAACTACATTTGACCTTCAAAACTACATTTGACCTTCAAAACTACATTTGACCTTCAAAACTACATTTGACCTTCAAAACTACATTTGACCTTCAAAACTACATTTGATCTTCAAAACTACATTTGACCTTCAAAACTACATTTGACCTTCAAAACTACATTTGACCTTCAAAATTACATTTCACCACAGAACAACATCCGACTTGCAAAACTACGTATTGTCTTCCAAACGACATTGACCTTCAAATCTACAATTGACCTTCAAAACTGCATTTGACTTTCAAAACTACATTTGACCTTTAGAAATACATTTGACCTTCAATCATCTATGTTCAAAACTACATTTAACCTTCAAAACTGCATTTGACCTTCAAATCTACATTGGACCTTCAAAACTACATTTGACCTTTAGAAATACATTTGACCTTTAGAAATACATTTGACCTTCAAAACTACATTTGACCTTCAATCATCTATGTTCAAAACTACATTTGACCTTTAAAACTACAATTGACCTTCAATCATCTGTGTTCAAAACCACATTTGACCTTCATAACTACATTAGACCTTCATAACTACATTTGACCTTCATAACTACATTTGACCATCAAAAATACATTTCACCACAAAACTACATTTAACCTTCAAAACTACATTTGACCTTCAATCATCTATGTCCCAAACTGCATTTGACCTTCAAAACTGCATTTGACCTTCAAAACTACATTTGACCTTCAAAACTACATTTGACCATCAAAAATACATTTCACCACAAAACTACATTTAACCTTCAAAACTACATTTGACCTTCAATCATCTATGTCCAAAACTGCATTTGATGTTCAAAACTGCATTTTACCTTCAAAACTACATTTGACATTTAAAACAACATTTGACCTTCAAATCTACAATTGACCTTCAAAGCTGCATTTGACCTTCAAAACTACATTTCTCCTTCATTACTACATTTGTTCTTCAATATTACATTTGACCTTCAAAACTTCATTTGACCTTCAAAACTACATTTGACCTTTTGAAATTCATTTGACCTTCAATCATCTATGTTCAAACTACATTTGACCTTCAAATCTGCATTTGACCTTTAAAACTGCATTTGACCTTCAAAACTACATTTGACCTTCAAAACAACATTTGACCTTTAAAACTACATTTCACCTTCAAAATAACATTTCACCTTCAAAACTACATTTGTCCTTCGATCATCTATGTTCAAAACTACATTTGACCTTCAAAACTACATTTAACCTTCAATACCACATTTGTCCTTCAATACTACATTTGACCATCAAAACTACATATGACCTTCAATCATCTGTGTTCAAAACCACATTGGACCTTCAAAACTACATTTAACCTTCAATACCACATTTGTCCTTCAATACTACATTTGACCTTCTAAACTACATTTGACTTTCAAAACTACATTTGACCTTCAAAACTACATTTGACGTTCGAAACTACATTTGACCTTAAAAACTACTTTTGACGTTCAAAAATACGTTTCACCAAAAAACAACATCCGACCTGCAAAACTACGTATGGTCTTCCAAACGACATTTGACCTTCAAATCTACAATTGACCTTCAAAACTGAATTTTACCTTCAAAACTACATTTGACCTTCAAAACAACATTTGACCTTTAAAACTACATTTGACCTTCAAAACAACATTTGACCTTCAAAACTACATTTGACCTTCAATCATCTATGTTCAAAACTACATTTGACCTTCAAATCTGCATTTGACCTTCAAAACTACATTTGACCTTCAATCATCTATGTCCCAAACTGCATTTGACCTTCAAATCTACAATTGACTTTCAAAACTGCATTTGACCTTCAAAACTACACTTGACATTTAAAACAACATTTGACCTTCAAAATTACATTTGATCATCAAAACTACATTTGACCTTTAGAAATACATTTGACCTTCAAACATCTATGTTCAAAACTACATTTGACCTTAAAATCTGCATTTGACCTTCAAAAATACATTTGGACTTTAATCATCTATATTCATATATACATTTGATCTCCAAAACTACATTTGATCTGCAAAACTACATTTGAACTTCAAAACTACATTTGACCTACATAACTGCATTTGACCTTCAAAACTACATTTGACCTTCAAAACTACATTTGACTTTCAAAAGTACATATAACCTTCAAAAGTACATTTGACCTTCAAAACTACATTTGACCTTCAAAACTACATTTGACCTTCAAACCTACATTCGACCAACAAAACTACATTTCTCCTACAATACTACCTTTGACCTTCAAAACTACATTTGACCTTCAAAACTACATTTGACCTTCAAAACTACATTTGACCTTCAAAACTACATTTGACCTTCAAAACTACATTTGACCTTCAAAACTTCATTTGACCTTCAAAACTACATTTCACCTTCAAAACTACATTTGAACTTCATAACTACATTTCACCTTCAAAAATACATTTCACCACAAAACAACATCCGACCTGCTAAACTACGTATGGTCTTCCAAACTACATTGACCTTCAAATCTACATTTGACCTTCATAACTACATTTGACTTTCAAAAATACATTTCACCATAAAACTACATTTAACCTTCAAAACTACATTTGACCTTCAATCATCTATGTCCAAAACTGCATTTGACCTTCAAAACTGCATTTGACCTTCAAAACTACATTTGACATTTAAAACAACATTTGACCTTCAAAATTACATTTGCTCATCAAAACTTCATTTGGTCTTCAATCAACTATGTTCAAAACTACGTTTGACCTTCAAAACTACATTTCTCCTTCATTACTACATTTGTTCTTCAATATTACATTTGACCTTCAAAACTGCATTTGACCTTCAAAACTACATTTGACCATCAAAACTACATTTGACCGTTAGAAATACATTTGACTTTCAAAACTGAATTTGACCTTCAAAACTGCATTTGATTTTCAAAACTACATTTGACCTTCAAAACTACATTTGATCTTCAAAAGTACATTTGACCTTCAAAACTACATTTAACCTTCAAAACTACATTTGACCTTCAATCATCTATGTCCAAAACTTCATTTGACCTTCAAAACCACATTTCTCCTTCAATACTAGATTTGTTCTTCAATATTACATTTGACCTTCAAAACTCCATTTGACCTTGAAAACTACATTTGACCTTCAAAACTACATTTATCCTTCATTACTACATTTGTTCCTCAATATTACATTTGACCTTCAAAACTACATTTAACCTTCAAAACTACATTTCACCTTTAGAAATACATTTGACCTTCAATCGTCTATGTTCAAACTACATTTGACCTTCAAATCTGCATTTGACCTCCAAAACTACATTTAGCCTTCAATCCTCTATGTTCAAAACTACATTTGACCTTCGAAACTGCATTTGACCTTCAAAACTTCATTTGACTTTCAAAACTGCATTTGACCTTCAAAACTACATTTGACCTTCAAAACTACATTTGACCTTCAAAACTACATTTGACCTTCAAAACTACATTTGACCTTCAAAACTACATTTGACCTTCAAAACTACATTTGACCTTCAAAACTACATTTGACCTTCAAAACTACATTTGACCTTCAAAACTACATTTGACCTTCAAAACTACAATCGACCTTCAAAACTACATTTGACCTTCAAAACTACATTTGACCTTCAAAACTACATTTGACCTTCAAAACTACATTTGACCTTCAAAACTACATTTGACCTTCAAAAATACATTTCACCACAAAACAACATCCGACCTGCTAAACTACGTATGGTCTTCCAAACTACATTGACCTTCAAATCTACATTTGACCTTCATAACTACATTTGACTTTCAAAAATACATTTCACGATAAAACTACATTTAACCTTCAAAACTACATTTGACCTTTCAATCATCTATGTCCAAAACTGCATTTGACCTTCAAAACTGCATTTTACCTTCAAAACTACATTTAACCTTCAAAACTACATTTGACCTTCAATCATCTATGTCCAAAACTGCATTTGACCTTCAAAACTGCATTTGACCTTCAAAACTACATTTGACATTTAAAACAACATTTGACCTTCAAAATTACATTTGCTCATCAAAACTTCATTTGGTCTTCAATCAACTATGTTCAAAACTACGTTTGACCTTCAAAACTACATTTCTCCTTCATTACTACATTTGTTCTTCAATATTACATTTGGCCTTCAAAACTGCATTTGTCCTTCAAAACTACATTTGACCATCAAAACTACATTTGACCTTTAGAAATACATTTGACTTTCAAAACTGAATTTGACCTTCAAAACTGTATTTGATTTTCAAAACTACATTTGACCTTCAAAACTACATTTGATCTTCAAAAATACATTTCACCACAAAACAACATCCGACCTGCAAAACTACGTATGGTCTTCCAAACGACATTGACCTTCAAATCTACAATTGACCTTCAAAACTGCATTTGACCTTCAAAACTACATTTGACATTTAAAACAACATTTGACCTTCAAAATTACATTTGATCATCAAAACTACATTTGACCTTTAGAAATACATTTGACCTTCAAACAGCTATGTTCAAAACTACATTTGACCTTAAAATCTGTATTTGACCTTCAAAAATACATTTGGACTTTAATCATCTATATTCAAAACTACATTTGACCTTCAATCATCTATGTTCAAAACTACATTTGACCTTAAAAAATACATTTGACCTTCAAAACTACATTTGACCTTCATAACTACATTTGACCATCAAAAATACATTTCACCACAAAACAATATCCGACCTGAAAAACTACGTATGGTATTCCAAACGACATTTGACCTTCAAAACTCCAATTGACCTTCAAAACTGCATTTGACCTTCAAAACTACATTTGACCTTCAAAACTACATTTGACCTGCAATCATCTATGTTCAAAACTACATTTGACCTTCAAAAGTACATTTGACCTTCAAAACTACATTTGACCTTCAAAACTACATTTGACCTTCAAAATTACATTTGACCTTCAAAACTACATTTGACCTTCAAAACTACATTTGACCTTCAAAACTACATTTGACCTTCAAAACTACATTTAGCCTTCAATCCTCTATGTTCAAAACTACATTTGACCTTCGAAACTGCATTTGACCTTCAAAACTTCATTTGACTTTCAAAACTGCATTTGACCTTCAAAACTACATTTGACCTGCAATCATCTATGTTCAAAACTACATTTGACCTTCAAAACTACATTTGACCTTCAAAACTACATTTGACCTTCAAAACTACATTTGACCTTCAAAACTACATTTGACCTTCAAAACTACATTTGACCTTCAAAACTACATTTGACCTTCAAAACTACATTTGACCTTCAAAACTACATTTGACCTTCAAAACTACATTTGACCTTCAAAACTACATTTGACCTTCAAAACTACATTTGACCTTCAAAACTACATTTGACCTTCAAAACTACATTTGACCTTCAAAACTACATTTGACCTTCAAAACTACATTTGACCTTCAAAACTACATTTGACCTTCAAAACTACATTTGACCTTCAAAACTACATTTGACCTTCAAAACTACATTTGACCTTCAAAACTACATTTGACCTTCAAAACTACATTTGACCTTCAAAACTACATTTGACCTTCAAAACTACATTTGACCTTCAAAACTACATTTGACCTTCAAAACTACATTTGACCTTCAAAACTACATTTGACCTTCAAAACTACATTTGACCTTCAAAACTACATTTGACCTTCAAAACTACATTTGACCTTCAAAACTACATTTGACCTTCAAAACTACATTTGACCTTCAAAACTACATTTGACCTTCAAAACTACATTTGACCTTCAAAACTACATTTGACCTTCAAAATTACATTTCACCACAGAACAACATCCGACTTGCAAAACTACGTATTGTCTTCCAAACGACATTGACCTTCAAATCTACAATTGACCTTCAAAACTGCATTTGACTTTCAAAACTACATTTGACCTTTAGAAATACATTTGACCTTCAATCATCTATGTTCAAAACTACATTTAACCTTCAAAACTGCATTTGACCTTCAAATCTACATTGGACCTTCAAAACTACATTTGACCTTTAGAAATACATTTGACCTTTAGAAATACATTTGACCTTCAAAACTACATTTGACCTTCAATCATCTATGTTCAAAACTACATTTGACCTTCAAAACTACATTTGACCTTCAATCATCTGTGTTCAAAACCACATTTGACCTTCATAACTACATTTGACCTTCATAACTACATTTGACCATCAAAAATACATTTCACCACAAAACTACATTTAACCTTCAAAACTACATTTGACCTTCAATCATCTATGTCCCAAACTGCATTTGACCTTCAAAACTGCATTTGACCTTCAAAACTACATTTGACCTTCAAAACTACATTTGACCTTCTAAACTACATTTGACCTTCAAAACTACATTTGACCTTCAAAACTACATTTGACCTTCAAAACTACATTTGACCTTCAAAACTACATTTGACCTTCAAAACTACATTTGATCTTCAAAACTACATTTGACCTTCAAAACTACATTTGACCTTCAAAACTACATTTGACCTTCAAAACTACATTTGACCTTCAAAACTACATTTGACCTTCAAAACTACATTTGACCTTCAAAACTACATTTGACCTTCAAAACTACATTTGACCTTCAAAACTACATTTGATCTTCAAAACTACATTTGACCTTCAAAACTACATTTGACCTTCAAAACTACATTTGACCTTCAAAATTACATTTCACCACAGAACAACATCCGACTTGCAAAACTACGTATTGTCTTCCAAACGACATTGACCTTCAAATCTACAATTGACCTTCAAAACTGCATTTGACTTTCAAAACTACATTTGACCTTTAGAAATACATTTGACCTTCAATCATCTATGTTCAAAACTACATTTAACCTTCAAAACTGCATTTGACCTTCAAATCTACATTGGACCTTCAAAACTACATTTGACCTTTAGAAATACATTTGACCTTTAGAAATACATTTGACCTTCAAAACTACATTTGACCTTCATTCATCTATGTTCAAAACTACATTTGACCTTTAAAACTACAATTGACCTTCAATCATCTGTGTTCAAAACCACATTTGACCTTCATAACTACATTAGACCTTCATAACTACATTTGACCTTCATAACTACATTTGACCATCAAAAATACATTTCACCACAAAACTACATTTAACCTTCAAAACTACATTTGACCTTCAATCATCTATGTCCCAAACTGCATTTGACCTTCAAAACTGCATTTGACCTTCAAAACTACATTTGACCTTCAAAACTACATTTGACCATCAAAAATACATTTCACCACAAAACTACATTTAACCTTCAAAACTACATTTGACCTTCAATCATCTATGTCCAAAACTGCATTTGACGTTCAAAACTGCATTTTACCTTCAAAACTACATTTGACATTTAAAACAACATTTGACCTTCAAATCTACAATTGACCTTCAAAGCTGCATTTGACCTTCAAAACTACATTTCTCCTTCATTACTACATTTGTTCTTCAATATTACATTTGACCTTCAAAACTTCATTTGACCTTCAAAACTACATTTGACCTTTTGAAATTCATTTGACCTTCAATCATCTATGTTCAAACTACATTTGACCTTCAAATCTGCATTTGACCTTTAAAACTGCATTTGACCTTCAAAACTACATTTGACCTTCAAAACAACATTTGACCTTTAAAACTACATTTCACCTTCAAAACAACATTTCACCTTCAAAACTACATTTGACCTTCGATCATCTACGTTCAAAACTACATTTGACCTTCAGATCTGCATTTGACCATCAAAACTACATATGACCTTCAATCATCTGTGTTCAAAACCACATTGGACCTTCAAAACTACATTTAACCTTCAATACCACATTTGTCCTTCAATACTACATTTGACCTTCTAAACTACATTTGACTTTCAAAACTACATTTGACCTTCAAAACTACATTTGACGTTCGAAACTACATTTGACCTTAAAAACTACTTTTGACCTTCAAAAATACGTTTCACCAAAAAACAACATCCGACCTGCAAAACTGCGTATGGTCTTCCAAACGACATTTGACCTTCAAATCTACAATTGACCTTCAAAACTGAATTTTACCTTCAAAACTACATTTGACCTTCAAAACAACATTTGACCTTTAAAACTACATTTGACCTTCAAAACAACATTTGACCTTCAAAACTACATTTGACCTTCAATCATCTATGTTCAAAACTTCAATTGACCTTCAAAACCACATTTCTCCTTCAATACTAGATTTGTTCTTCAATATTACATTTGACCTTCAAAACTCCATTTGACCTTGAAAACTACATTTGACCTTCAAAACTACATTTATCCTTCATTACTACATTTGTTCTTCAATATTACATTTGACCTTCAAAACTGCATTTGACCTTCAAAACTACATTTAACCTTCAAAACTACATTTCACCTTTAGAAATACATTTGACCTTCAATCGTCTATGTTCAAACTACATTTGACCTTCAAATCTGCATTTGACCTTCAAAACTACATTTAGCCTTCAATCCTCTATGTTCAAAACTACATTTGACCTTCGAAACTGCATTTGACCTTCAAAACTTCATTTGACTTTCAAAACTGCATTTGACCTTCAAAACTACATTTGACCTGCAATCATCTATGTTCAAAACTACATTTGACCTTCAAAACTACATTTGACCTTCAAAACTACATTTGACATTCAAAACTACATTTGACCTTCAAAACTACATTTGACCTTCAAAACTACATTTGACCTTCAAAACTACATTTGACCTTCAAAACTACATTTGACCTTCATAACTACATTTGACCTTCAAAACTACATTTGACCTTCAAAACTACATTTGACCTTCAAAAGTACATTTGACCTTCAAAACTACATTTGACCTTCAAAACTACATTTGACCTTCAAAACTTCATTTGACCTTCAAAACTTCATTTGACCTTCAAAACTACATTTCACCTTCAAAACTACATTTGAACTTCATAACTACATTTGACCTTCAAAACTACATTTGACCTTCAAAACTACATTTGACCTTCAAAACTACATTTGACCTTCAAAACTACATTTGACCTTCAAAACTACATTTGACCTTCAAAACTACATTTGACCTTCAAAACTACATTTGACCTTCAAAACTACATTTGACCTTCAAAACTACATTTGACCTTCAAAACTACATTTGACCTTCAAAACTACGTTTGACCTTCAAAACTGCATTTGACCTTCAAAACTACATTTGACCTTCAAAACTACATTTGACCTTCAAAACTACATTTGACATTCAAAACTACATTTGACCTTCAAAACTACATTTGACCTTCAAAACTACATTTGACCTTCAAAACTACATTTGACCTTCAAAACTACATTTGACCTTCAAAACTACATTTGACCTTCAAAACTACATTTGACCTTCAAAACTACATTTGACCTTCAAAACTACATTTGACCTTCAAAACTACATTTCACCTTCAAAAATACATTTCACCACAAAACAACATCCGACCTGCTAAACTACGTATGGTCTTCCAAACTACATTGACCTTCAAATCTACATTTGACCTTCATAACTACATTTGACTTTCAAAAATACATTTCACCATAAAACTACATTTAACCTTCAAAACTATATTTGACCTTCAATCATCTATGTCCAAAACTGCATTTGACCTTCAAAACTGCATTTTACCTTCAAAACTACATTTAACCTTCAAAACTACATTTGACCTTCAATCATCTATGTCTAAAACTGCATTTGACCTTCAAAACTGCATTTGACCTTCAAAACTACATTTGACATTTAAAACAACATTTGACCTTCAAAATTACATTTGCTCATCAAAACTTCATTTGGTCTTCAATCAACTATGTTCAAAACTACGTTTGACCTTCAAAACTACATTTCTCCTTCATTACTACATTTGTTCTTCAATATTACATTTGACCTTCAAAACTGCATTTGATCTTCAAAACTACATTTGACCATCAAAACTACATTTGACCGTTAGAAATAAATTTGACTTTCAAAACTGAATTTGACCTTCAAAACTGCATTTGATTTTCAAAACTACATTTGACCTTCAAAACTACATTTGATCTTCAAAAATACATTTCACCACAAAACAACATCCGACCTGCAAAACTACGTATGGTCTTCCAAACGACATTGACCTTCAAATCTACATTTGACCTTCATAACTACATTTGACTTTCAAAAATACATTTCACCATAAAACTACATTTAACCTTCAAAACTACATTTGACCTTCAATCATCTATGTCCAAAACTGCATTTGACCTTCAAAACTGCATTTTACCTTCAAAACTACATTTAACCTTCAAAACTACATTTGACCTTCAATCATCTATGTCTAAAACTGCATTTGACCTTCAAAACTACATTTGACCTTCAAAACTACATTTGACCTTCAAAACTACATTTGACCTTCAAAATTACATTTGCTCATCAAAACTTCATTTGGTCTTCAATCAACTATGTTCAAAACTACGTTTGATCTTCAAAACTACATTTCTCCTTCATTACTACATTTGTTCTTCAATATTACATTTCACCACAGAACAACATCCGACTTGCAAAACTACGTATTGTCTTCCAAACGACATTGACCTTCAAATCTACAATTGACCTTCAAAACTGCATTTGACTTTCAAAACTACATTTGACCTTTAGAAATACATTTGACCTTCAATCATCTATGTTCAAAACTACATTTGACCTTAAAAAATACATTTGACCTTCAAAACTACATTTGACCTTCATAACTACATTTGACCATCAAAAATACATTTCACCACAAAACAATATCCGACCTGAAAAACTACGTATGGTATTCCAAACGACATTTGACCTTCAAATCTCCAATTGACCTTCAAAACTGCATTTGACCTTCAAAACTACATTTGACCTTCAAAACTACATTTGACCTGCAATCATCTATGTTCAAAACTACATTTGACCTTCAAAACTACATTTGACCTTCAAAACTACATTTGACCTTCAAAACTACATTTGACCTTCAAAATTACATTTGACCTTCAAAACTACATTTGACCTTCAAAACTACATTTGACCTTCAAAACTACATTTGACCTTCAAAACTACATTTAGCCTTCAATCCTCTATGTTCAAAACTACATTTGACCTTCGAAACTGCATTTGACCTTCAAAACTTCATTTGACTTTCAAAACTGCATTTGACCTTCAAAACTACATTTGACCTGCAATCATCTATGTTCAAAACTACATTTGACCTTCAAAACTACATTTGACCTTCAAAACTACATTTGACCTTCAAAACTACATTTGACCTTCAAAACTACATTTGACCTTCAAAACTACATTTGACCTTCAAAACTACATTTGACCTTCAAAACTACATTTGACCTTCAAAACTACATTTGACCTTCAAAACTACATTTGACCTTCAAAACTACATTTGACCTTCAAAACTACATTTGACCTTCAAAACTACATTTGACCTTCAAAACTACATTTGACGTTCAAAACTACATTTGACCTTCAAAACTACATTTGACGTTCAAAACTGCATTTGACCTTCAAAATAACATTTCACCTTCAAAACTACATTTGTCCTTCGATCATCTATGTTCAAAACTACATTTGACCTTCAAAACTACATTTAACCTTCAATACCACATTTGTCCTTCAATACTACATTTGACCATCAAAACTACATATGACCTTCAATCATCTGTGTTCAAAACCTCATTGGACCTTCAAAACTACATTTAACCTTCAATACCACATTTGTCCTTCAATACTACATTTGACCTTCTAAACTACATTTGACTTTCAAAACTACATTTGACCTTCAAAACTACATTTGACGTTCGAAACTACATTTGACCTTAAAAACTACTTTTGACCTTCAAAAATACGTTTCACCAAAAAACAACATCCGACCTGCAAAACTACGTATGGTCTTCCAAACGACATTTGACCTTCAAATCTACAATTGACCTTCAAAACTGAATTTTACCTTCAAAACTACATTTGACCTTCAAAACAACATTTGACCTTTAAAACTACATTTGACCTTCAAAACAACATTTGACCTTCAAAACTACATTTGACCTTCAATCATCTATGTTCAAAACTACATTTGACCTTCAAATCTGCATTTGACCTTCAAAACTACATTTGACCTTCAATCATCTATGTCCCAAACTGCATTTGACCTTCAAATCTACAATTGACCTTCAAAACTGCATTTGACCTTCAAAACTACACTTGACATTTAAAACAACATTTGACCTTCAAAATTACATTTGATCATCAAAACTACATTTGACCTTTAGAAATACATTTGACCTTCAAACATCTATGTTCAAAACTACATTTGACCTTAAAAACTGCATTTGACCTTCAAAAATACATTTGGACTTTAATCATCTATATTCATATATACATTTGATCTCCAAAACTACATTTGATCTGCAAAACTACATTTGAACTTCAAAACTACATTTGACGTACATAACTGCATTTGACCTTCAAAACTACATTTGACCTTCAAAACTACATTTGACTTTCAAAAGTACATAGAACCTTCAAAACTACATTTGACCTTCAAAACTACATTTGACCTTCAAAACTACATTTGACCTTCAAACCTACATTCGACCAACAAAACTACATTTCTCCTACAATACTACCTTTGACCTTCAAAACTACATTTGACCTTCAAAACTACATTTGACCTTCAAAACTACATTTGACCTTCAAAACTACATTTGACCTTCAAAACTTCATTTGACCTTCAAAACTACATTTCACCTTCAAAACTACATTTGAACTTCATAACTACATTTCACCTTCAAAAATACATTTCACCACAAAACAACATCCGACCTGCTAAACTACGTATGGTCTTCCAAACTACATTTGACCTTCAAAACCACATTTGACCTTCAAAACTACATTTGACCTTCAAAACTACATTTCACCTTCAAAAATACATTTCACCACAAAACAACATCCGACCTGCTAAACTACGTATGGTCTTCCAAACTACATTGACCTTCAAATCTACATTTGACCTTCATAACTACATTTGACTTTCAAAAATACATTTCACGATAAAACTACATTTAACCTTCAAAACTACATTTGACCTTTCAATCATCTATGTCCAAAACTGCATTTGACCTTCAAAACTGCATTTTACCTTCAAAACTACATTTAACCTTCAAAACTACATTTGACCTTCAATCATCTATGTCCAAAACTGCATTTGACCTTCAAAACTGCATTTGACCTTCAAAACTACATTTGACATTTAAAACAACATTTGACCTTCAAAATTACATTTGCTCATCAAAACTTCATTTGGTCTTCAATCAACTATGTTCAAAACTACGTTTGACCTTCAAAACTACATTTCTCCTTCATTACTACATTTGTTCTTCAATATTACATTTGGCCTTCAAAACTGCATTTGACCTTCAAAACTACATTTGACCATCAAAACTACATTTGACCTTTAGAAATACATTTGACTTTCAAAACTGAATTTGACCTTCAAAACTGTATTTGATTTTCAAAACTACATTTGACCTTCAAAACTACATTTGATCTTCAAAAATACATTTCACCACAAAACAACATCCGACCTGCAAAACTACGTATGGTCTTCCAAACGACATTGACCTTCAAATCTACAATTGACCTTCAAAACTGCATTTGACCTTCAAAACTACATTTGACATTTAAAACAACATTTGACCTTCAAAATTACATTTGATCATCAAAACTACATTTGACCTTTAGAAATACATTTGACCTTCAAACATCTATGTTCAAAACTACATTTGACCTTAAAATCTGTATTTGACCTTCAAAAATACATTTGGACTTTAATCATCTATATTCAAAACTACATTTGACCTTCAATCATCTATGTTCAAAACTACATTTGACCTTAAAAAATACATTTGACCTTCAAAACTACATTTGACCTTCATAACTACATTTGACCATCAAAAATACATTTCACCACAAAACAATATCCGACCTGAAAAACTACGTATGGTATTCCAAACGACATTTGACCTTCAAATCTCCAATTGACCTTCAAAACTGCATTTGACCTTCAAAACTACATTTGACCTTCAAAACTACATTTGACCTGCAATCATCTATGTTCAAAACTACATTTGACCTTCAAAACTACATTTGACCTTCAAAACTACATTTGACCTTCAAAACTACATTTGACCTTCAAAATTACATTTGACCTTCAAAACTACATTTGACCTTCAAAACTACATTTGACCTTCAAAACTACATTTGACCTTCAAAACTACATTTAGCCTTCAATCCTCTATGTTCAAAACTACATTTGACCTTCGAAACTGCATTTGACCTTCAAAACTTCATTTGACTTTCAAAACTGCATTTGACCTTCAAAACTACATTTGACCTGCAATCATCTATGTTCAAAACTACATTTGACCTTCAAAACTACATTTGACCTTCAAAACTACATTTGACCTTCAAAACTACATTTGACCTTCAAAACTACATTTGACCTTCAAAACTACATTTGACCTTCAAAACTACATTTGACCTTCAAAACTACATTTGACCTTCAAAACTACATTTGACCTTCAAAACTACATTTGACCTTCAAAACTACATTTGACCTTCAAAACTACATTTGACCTTCAAAACTACATTTGACCTTCAAAACTACATTTGACCTTCAAAACTACATTTGACCTTCAAAACTACATTTGACCTTCAAAACTACATTTGATCTTCAAAACTACATTTGACCTTCAAAACTACATTTGACCTTCAAAACTACATTTGACCTTCAAAATTACATTTCACCACAGAACAACATCCGACTTGCAAAACTACGTATTGTCTTCCAAACGACATTGACCTTCAAATCTACAATTGACCTTCAAAACTGCATTTGACTTTCAAAACTACATTTGACCTTTAGAAATACATTTGACCTTCAATCATCTATGTTCAAAACTACATTTAACCTTCAAAACTGCATTTGACCTTCAAATCTACATTGGACCTTCAAAACTACATTTGACCTTTAGAAATACATTTGACCTTTAGAAATACATTTGACCTTCAAAACTACATTTGACCTTCAATCATCTATGTTCAAAACTACATTTGACCTTCAAAACTACATTTGACCTTCAATCATCTGTGTTCAAAACCACATTTGACCTTCATAACTACATTTGACCTTCATAACTACATTTGACCATCAAAAATACATTTCACCACAAAACTACATTTAACCTTCAAAACTACATTTGACCTTCAATCATCTATGTCCCAAACTGCATTTGACCTTCAAAACTGCATTTGACCTTCAAAACTACATTTGACCTTCAAAACTACATTTGACCATCAAAAATACATTTCACCACAAAACTACATTTAACCTTCAAAACTACATTTGACCTTCAATCATCTATGTCCAAAACTGCATTTGACGTTCAAAACTGCATTTTACCTTCAAAACTACATTTGACATTTAAAACAACATTTGACCTTCAAATCTACAATTGACCTTCAAAGCTGCATTTGACCTTCAAAACTACATTTCTCCTTCATTACTACATTTGTTCTTCAATATTACATTTGACCTTCAAAACTTCATTTGACCTTCAAAACTACATTTGACCTTTTGAAATTCATTTGACCTTCAATCATCTATGTTCAAACTACATTTGACCTTCAAATCTGCATTTGACCTTTAAAACTGCATTTGACCTTCAAAACTACATTTGACCTTCAAAACAACATTTGACCTTTAAAACTACATTTCACCTTCAAAACAACATTTCACCTTCAAAACTACATTTGACCTTCGATCATCTATGTTCAAAACTACATTTGACCTTCAGATCTGCATTTGACCATCAAAACTACATATGACCTTCAATCATCTGTGTTCAAAACCACATTGGACCTTCAAAACTACATTTAACCTTCAATACCACATTTGTCCTTCAATACTACATTTGACCTTCTAAACTACATTTGACTTTCAAAACTACATTTGACCTTCAAAACTACATTTGACGTTCGAAACTACATTTGACCTTAAAAACTACTTTTGACCTTCAAAAATACGTTTCACCAAAAAACAACATCCGACCTGCAAAACTACGTATGGTCTTCCAAACGACATTTGACCTTCAAATCTACAATTGACCTTCAAAACTGAATTTTACCTTCAAAACTACATTTGACCTTCAAAACAACATTTGACCTTTAAAACTACATTTGACCTTCAAAACAACATTTGACCTTCAAAACTACATTTGACCTTCAATCATCTATGTTCAAAACTTCAATTGACCTTCAAAACCACATTTCTCCTTCAATACTAGATTTGTTCTTCAATATTACATTTGACCTTCAAAACTCCATTTTACCTTGAAAACTACATTTGACCTTCAAAACTACATTTATCCTTCATTACTACATTTGTTCTTCAATATTACATTTGACCTTCAAAACTGCATTTGACCTTCAAAACTACATTTAACCTTCAAAACTACATTTCACCTTTAGAAATACATTTGACCTTCAATCGTCTATGTTCAAACTACATTTGACCTTCAAATCTGCATTTGACCTTCAAAACTACATTTAGCCTTCAATCCTCTATGTTCAAAACTACATTTGACCTTCGAAACTGCATTTGACCTTCAAAACTTCATTTGACTTTCAAAACTGCATTTGACCTTCAAAACTACATTTGACCTGCAATCATCTATGTTCAAAACTACATTTGACCTTCAAAACTACATTTGACCTTCAAAACTACATTTGACATTCAAAACTTCATTTGACCTTCAAAACTACATTTGACCTTCAAAACTACATTTGACCTTCAAAACTACATTTGACCTTCAAAACTACATTTGACCTTCATAACTACATTTGACCTTCAAAACTACATTTGACCTTCAAAACTACATTTGACCTTCAAAACTACATTTGACCTTCAAAACTACATTTGACCTTCAAAACTACATTTGACCTTCAAAACTACATTTGACGTTCAAAACTACATTTGACCTTCAAAACTACATTTGACGTTCAAAACTACATTTGACCTTCAAAACTACATTTGACCTTCAAACCTACATTTGACCTTCAAAACTACATTTGACCTTCAAAACTACATTTGACCTTCAAAACTACATTTGACCTTCAAAACTACATTTGACCTTCAAAACTACATTTGACCTTCAAAACTACATTTGACCTTCAAAACTACATTTGACCTTCAAAACTACATTTGACCTTCAAAACTACATTTGACCTTCAAAACTACATTTGACCTTCAAAACTACATTTGACCTTCAAAACTACATTTGACCTTCAAAACTACATTTGACCTTCAAAACTACATTTGACCTTCAAAACAACATTTGACCTTCAAAACTACATTTGACCTTCAAAACTACATTTGACCTTCAAAACTACATTTGACCTTCAAAACTACAATTGACCTTCAAAACTACATTTGACCTTCAAAACTACATTTGACCTTCAAAACTACATTTGACCTTCAAAACTACATTTGACCTTCAAAACTACATTTGACCTTCAAAACTACATTTCACCTTCAAAAATACATTTCACCACAAAACAACATCCGACCTGCTAAACTACGTATGGTCTTCCAAACTACATTGACCTTCAAATCTACATTTGACCTTCATAACTACATTTGACTTTCAAAAATACATTTCACCATAAAACTACATTTAACCTTCAAAACTATATTTGACCTTCAATCATCTATGTCCAAAACTGCATTTGACCTTCAAAACTGCATTTTACCTTCAAAACTACATTTAACCTTCAAAACTACATTTGACCTTCAATCATCTATGTCTAAAACTGCATTTGACCTTCAAAACTGCATTTGACCTTGAATCATCTATGTCTAAAACTGCATTTGACCTTCAAAACTGCATTTGACCTTCAAAACTACATTTGACATTTAAAACAACATTTGACCTTCAAAATTACATTTGCTCATCAAAACTTCATTTGGTCTTCAATCAACTATGTTCAAAACTACGTTTGACCTTCAAAACTACATTTCTCCTTCATTACTACATTTGTTCTTCAATATTACATTTGACCTTCAAAACTGCATTTGATCTTCAAAACTACATTTGACCATCAAAACTACATTTGACCGTTAGAAATACATTTGACTTTCAAAACTGAATTTGACCTTCAAAACTGCATTTGATTTTCAAAACTACATTTGACCTTCAAAACTACATTTGATCTTCAAAAATACATTTCACCACAAAACAACATCCGACCTGCAAAACTACGTATGGTCTTCCAAACGACATTGACCTTCAAATCTACATTTGACCTTCATAACTACATTTGACTTTCAAAAATACATTTCACCATAAAACTACATTTAACCTTCAAAACTACATTTGACCTTCAATCATCTATGTCCAAAACTGCATTTGACCTTCAAAACTGCATTTTACCTTCAAAACTACATTTAACCTTCAAAACTACATTTGCCCTTCAATCATCTATGTCTAAAACTGCATTTGACCTTCAAAACTACATTTGACCTTCAAAACTACATTTGACCTTCAAAACTACATTTGACCTTCAAAACTACATTTGACCTTCAAAATTACATTTGCTCATCAAAACTTCATTTGGTCTTCAATCAACTATGTTCAAAACTACGTTTGATCTTCAAAACTACATTTCTCCTTCATTACTACATTTGTTCTTCAATATTACATTTCACCACAGAACAACATCCGACTTGCAAAACTACGTATTGTCTTCCAAACGACATTGACCTTCAAATCTACAATTGACCTTCAAAACTGTATTTGACTTTCAAAACTACATTTGACCTTTAGAAATACATTTGACCTTCAATCATCTATGTTCAAAACTACATTTGACCTTAAAAAATACTTTTGACCTTCAAAACTACATTTGACCTTCATAACTACATTTGACCATCAAAAATACATTTCACCACAAAACAATATCCGACCTGAAAAACTACGTATGGTATTCCAAACGACATTTGACCTTCAAATCTCCAATTGACCTTCAAAACTGCATTTGACCTTCAAAACTGCATTTGACCTTCAAAACTACATTTGACATTTAAAACAACATTTGACCTTCAAAATTACATTTGCTCATCAAAACTTCATTTGGTCTTCAATCAACTATGTTCAAAACTACGTTTGATCTTCAAAACTACATTTCTCCTTCATTACTACATTTGTTCTTCAATATTACATTTCACCACAGAACAACATCCGACTTGCAAAACTACGTATTGTCTTCCAAACGACATTGACCTTCAAATCTACAATTGACCTTCAAAACTGCATTTGACTTTCAAAACTACATTTGACCTTTAGAAATACATTTGACCTTCAATCATCTATGTTCAAAACTACATTTAACCTTCAAAACTGCATTTGACCTTCAAATCTTCATTGGACCTTCAAAACTACATTTGACCTTTAGAAATACATTTGACCTTTAGAAATACATTTGACCTTCAAAACTACATTTGACCTTCAATCATCTATGTTCAAAACTACATTTGACCTTCAAAACTACATTTGACCTTCAATCATCTGTGTTCAAAACCACATTTGACCTTCATAACTACATTTGACCTTCATAACTACATTTGACCATCAAAAATACATTTCACCACAAAACTACATTTAACCTTCAAAACTACATTTGACCTTCAATCATCTATGTCCCAAACTGCATTTTACCTTCAAAACTACATTTGACATTTAAAACAACATTTGACCTTCAAATCTACAATTGACCTTCAAAGCTGCATTTGACCTTCAAAACTACATTTCTCCTTCATTACTACATTTGTTCTTCAATATTACATTTGACCTTCAAAACTTCATTTGACCTTCAAAACTACATTTGACCTTTTGAAATTCATTTGACCTTCAATCATCTATGTTCAAACTACATTTGACCTTCAAATCTGCATTTGACCTTTAAAACTGCATTTGACCTTCAAAACTACATTTGACCTTCAAAACAACATTTGACCTTTAAAACTACATTTCACCTTCAAAACAACATTTCACCTTCAAAACTACATTTGACCTTCGATCATCTATGTTCAAAACTACATTTGACCTTCAGATCTGCATTTGACCATCAAAACTACATATGACCTTCAATCATCTGTGTTCAAAACCACATTGGACCTTCAAAACTACATTTAACCTTCAATACCACATTTGTCCTTCAATACTACATTTGACCTTCTAAACTACATTTGACTTTCAAAACTACATTTGACCTTCAAAACTACATTTGACGTTCGAAACTACATTTGACCTTAAAAACTACTTTCGACCTTCAAAAATACGTTTCACCAAAAAACAACATCCGACCTGCAAAACTACGTATGGTCTTCCAAACGACATTTGACCTTCAAATCTACAATTGACCTTCAAAACTGAATTTTACCTTCAAAACTACATTTGACCTTCAAAACAACATTTGACCTTTAAAACTACATTTGACCTTCAAAACAACATTTGACCTTCAAAACTACATTTGACCTTCAATCATCTATGTTCAAAACTACATTTGACCTTCAAATCTGCATTTGACCTTCAAAACTACATTTGACCTTCAATCATCTGTGTTCAAAACTACATTTAACCTTCAAAACTACATTTCACCTTCAATCATCTATGTCCCAAACTGCATTTGACCTTCAAATCTACAATTGACCTTCAAAACTGCATTTGACCTTCAAAACTACACTTGATATTTAAAACAACATTTGACCTTCAAAATTACATTTGATCATCAAAACTACATTTGACCTTTAGAAATACATTTGACCTTCAAACATCTATGTTCAAAACTACATTTGACCTTAAAATCTGCATTTAACCTTCAAAAATACATTTGGACTTTAATCATCTATATTCATATATACATTTGATCTCCAAAACTACATTTGATCTGCAAAACTACATTTGAACTTCAAAACTACATTTGACCTACATAACTGCATTTGACCTTCAAAACTACATTTGACCTTCAAAACTACATTTGACTTTCAAAAGTACATATAACCTTCAAAACTACATTTAACGTTCAAAACTACATTTGACCTTCAATCGTCTATGATCAAATCTACATTTGACCTTCAAAACTACAATTGAGCTGAAAACTGCATTTTATCTGCAAAACTACATTTGATCTGCAAAACTACATTTGAACTTCAAAACTACATTTGTCCTACATAACTGCATTTGATCTTCAAAACTACATTTGACCTTCAAAACTACATTTGACCTTCAAACCTACATTCGACCAACAAAACTACATTTCTCCTACAATACTACCTTTGAACTTCAAAACTACATTTGACCTTGAAAACTACATTTGACATTCAAAACTACATTTGATCTTCAAAACTACATTTGACCTTCAAAACTACATTTAACCTTCAAAACTACATTTGACCTTCAATCATCTATGTCCAAAACTTCAATTGACCTTCAAAACCACATTTCTCCTTCAATACTAGATTTGTTCTTCAATATTACATTTGACCTTCAAAACACCATTTGACCTTGAAAACTACATTTGATCTTCAAAACTACATTTAACCTTCAAAACTACATTTCACCTTTAGAAATACATTTGACCTTCAATCGTCTATGTTCAAACTACATTTGACCTTCAAATCTGCATTTGACCTTCAAAACTACATTTGACCTTCAAAACTACATTTCACCTTCAAAAATACATTTCACCACAAAACAACATCCGACCTGCTAAACTACGTATGGTCTTCCAAACTACATTGACCTTCAAATCTACATTTGACCTTCATAACTACATTTGACCTACAAAACTACATTTGACCTTCAAAACTACATTTGACCTTCAAAACTACATTTGACATTTAAAACAACATTTGACCTTCAAAATTACATTTGCTCATCAAAACTTCATTTGGTCTTCAATCAACTATGTTCAAAACTACGTTTGACCTTCAAAACTACATTTCTCCTTCATTACTACATTTGTTCTTCAATATTACATTAGGCCTTCAAAACTGCATTTGACCTTCAAAACTACATTTGACCATCAAAACTACATTTGACCTTTAGAAATACATTTGACTTTCAAAACTGAATTTGACCTTCAAAACTGTATTTGATTTTCAAAACTACATTTGACCTTCAAAACTACATTTGATCTTCAAAAATACATTTCACCACAAAACAACATCCGACCTGCAAAACTACGTATGGTCTTCCAAACGACATTGACCTTCAAATCTACAATTGACCTTCAAAACTGCATTTGACCTTCAAAACTACATTTGACATTTAAAACAACATTTGACCTTCAAAATTACATTTGATCATCAAAACTACATTTGACCTTTAGAAATACATTTGACCTTCAAACATCTATGTTCAAAACTACATTTGGCCTTAAAATCTGTATTTGACCTTCAAAAATACATTTGGACTTTAATCATCTATATTCAAAACTACATTTGACCTTCAATCATCTATGTTCAAAACTACATTTGACCTTAAAAAATACATTTGACCTTCAAAACTACATTTGACCTTCATAACTACATTTGACCATCAAAAATACATTTCACCACAAAACAATATCCGACCTGAAAAACTACGTATGGTATTCCAAACGACATTTGACCTTCAAATCTCCAATTGACCTTCAAAACTGCATTTGACCTTCAAAACTACATTTGACCTTCAAAACTACATTTGACCTGCAATCATCTATGTTCAAAACTACATTTGACCTTCAAAACTACATTTGACCTTCAAAACTACATTTGACCTTCAAAACTACATTTGACCTTCAAAACTACATTTGACCTTCAAAACTACATTTGACCTTCAAAACTACATTTGACCTTCAAAACTACATTTAGCCTTCAATCCTCTATGTTCAAAACTACATTTGACCTTCGAAACTGCATTTGACCTTCAAAACTTCATTTGACTTTCAAAACTGCATTTGACCTTCAAAACTACATTTGACCTGCAATCATCTATGTTCAAAACTACATTTGACCTTCAAAACTACATTTGACCTTCAAAACTACATTTGACCTTCAAAACTACATTTGACCTTCAAAACTACATTTGAACTTCAAAACTACATTTGACCTTCAAAACTACATTTGACCTTCAAAACTACATTTGACCTTCAAAACTACATTTGACCTTCAAAACTACATTTGACCTTCAAAACTACATTTGACCTTCAAAACTACATTTGACCTTCAAAACTACATTTGACCTTCAAAACTACATTTGACCTTCAAAACTACATTTGACCTTCAAAACTACATTTGACCTTCAAAACTACATTTGACCTTCAAAACTACATTTGACCTTCAAAACTACATTTGATCTTCAAAACTACATTTGACCTTCAAAACTACATTTGACCTTCAAAACTACATTTGACCTTCAAAATTACATTTCACCACAGAACAACATCCGACTTGCAAAACTACGTATTCTCTTCCAAACGACATTGACCTTCAAATCTACAATTGACCTTCAAAACTGCATTTGACTTTCAAAACTACATTTGACCTTTAGAAATACATTTGACCTTCAATCATCTATGTTCAAAACTACATTTAACCTTCAAAACTGCATTTGACCTTCAAATCTACATTGGACCTTCAAAACTACATTTGACCTTTAGAAATACATTTGACCTTTAGAAATACATTTGACCTTCAAAACTACATTTGACCTTCAATCATCTATGTTCAAAACTACATTTGACCTTTAAAACTACAATTGACCTTCAATCATCTGTGTTCAAAACCACATTTGACCTTCATAACTACATTAGACCTTCATAACTACATTTGACCTTCATAACTACATTTGACCATCAAAAATACATTTCACCACAAAACTACATTTAACCTTCAAAACTACATTTGACCTTCAATCATCTATGTCCCAAACTGCATTTGACCTTCAAAACTGCATTTGACCTTCAAAACTACATTTGACCTTCAAAACTACATTTGACCATCAAAAATACATTTCACCACAAAACTACATTTAACCTTCAAAACTACATTTGACCTTCAATCATCTATGTCCAAAACTGCATTTGATGTTCAAAACTGCATTTTACCTTCAAAACTACATTTGACATTTAAAACAACATTTGACCTTCAAATCTACAATTGACCTTCAAAGCTGCATTTGACCTTCAAAACTACATTTCTCCTTCATTACTACATTTGTTCTTCAATATTACATTTGACCTTCAAAACTTCATTTGACCTTCAAAACTACATTTGACCTTTTGAAATTCATTTGACCTTCAATCATCTATGTTCAAACTACATTTGACCTTCAAATCTGCATTTGACCTTTAAAACTGCATTTGACCTTCAAAACTACATTTGACCTTCAAAACAACATTTGACCTTTAAAACTACATTTCACCTTCAAAATAACATTTCACCTTCAAAACTACATTTGACCTTCGATCATCTATGTTCAAAACTACATTTGACCTTCAAAACTACATTTAACCTTCAATACCACATTTGTCCTTCAATACTACATTTGACCATCAAAACTACATATGACCTTCAATCATCTGTGTTCAAAACCACATTGGACCTTCAAAACTACATTTAACCTTTAATACCACATTTGTCCTTCAATACTACATTTGACCTTCTAAACTACATTTGACTTTCAAAACTACATTTGACCTTCAAAACTACATTTGACGTTCGAAACTACATTTGACCTTAAAAACTACTTTTGACCTTCAAAAATACGTTTCACCAAAAAACAACATCCGACCTGCAAAACTACGTATGGTCTTCCAAACGACATTTGACCTTCAAATCTACAATTGACCTTCAAAACTGAATTTTACCTTCAAAACTACATTTGACCTTCAAAACAACATTTGACCTATAAAACTACATTTGACCTTCAAAACAACATTTGACCTTCAAAACTACATTTGACCTTCAATCATCTATGTTCAAAACTACATTTGACCTTCAAATCTGCATTTGACCTTCAAAACTACATTTGACCTTCAATCATCTATGTCCCAAACTGCATTTGACCTTCAAATCTACAATTGACCTTCAAAACTGCATTTGACCTTCAAAACTACACTTGACATTTAAAACAACATTTGACCTTCAAAATTACATTTGATCATCAAAACTACATTTGACCTTTAGAAATACATTTGACCTTCAAACATCTATGTTCAAAACTACATTTGACCTTAAAATCTGCATTTGACCTTCAAAAATACATTTGGACTTTAATCATCTATATTCATATATACATTTGATCTCCAAAACTACATTTGATCTGCAAAACTACATTTGAACTTCAAAACTACATTTGACCTACATAACTGCATTTGACCTTCAAAACTACATTTGACCTTCAAAACTACATTTGACTTTCAAAAGTACATAGAACCTTCAAAACTACATTTGACCTTCAAAACTACATTTGACCTTCAAAACTACATTTGACCTTCAAACCTACATTCGACCAACAAAACTACATTTCTCCTACAATACTACCTTTGACCTTCAAAACTACATTTGACCTTCAAAACTACATTTGACCTTCAAAACTACATTTGACCTTCAAAACTACATTTGACCTTCAAAACTTCATTTGACCTTCAAAACTACATTTCACCTTCAAAACTACATTTGAACTTCATAACTACATTTCACCTTCAAAAATACATTTCACCACAAAACAACATCCGACCTGCTAAACTACGTATGGTCTTCCAAACTACATTGACCTTCAAATCTACATTTGACCTTCATAACTACATTTGACTTTCAAAAATACATTTCACCATAAAACTACATTTAACCTTCAAAACTACATTTGACCTTCAATCATCTATGTCCAAAACTGCATTTGACCTTCAAAACTGCATTTGACCTTCAAAACTACATTTGACATTTAAAACAACATTTGACCTTCAAAATTACATTTGCTCATCAAAACTTCATTTGGTCTTCAATCAACTATGTTCAAAACTACGTTTGACCTTCAAAACTACATTTCTCCTTCATTACTACATTTGTTCTTCAATATTACATTTGACCTTCAAAACTGCATTTGACCTTCAAAACTACATTTGACCATCAAAACTACATTTGACCGTTAGAAATACATTTGACTTTCAAAACTGAATTTGACCTTCAAAACTGCATTTGATTTTCAAAACTACATTTGACCTTCAAAACTACATTTGATCTTCAAAAGTACATTTGACCTTCAAAACTACATTTAACCTTCAAAACTACATTTGACCTTCAATCATCTATGTCCAAAACTTCATTTGACCTTCAAAACCACATTTCTCCTTCAATACTAGATTTGTTCTTCAATATTACATTTGACCTTCAAAACTCCATTTGACCTTGAAAACTACATTTGACCTTCAAAACTACATTTATCCTTCATTACTACGTTTGTTCTTCAATATTACATTTGACCTTCAAAACTGCATTTGACCTTCGAAACTGCATTTGACCTTCAAAATTTCATTTGACTTTCAAAACTGCATTTGACCTTCAAAACTACATTTGACCTTCAAAACTACATTTGACCTTCAAAACTACATTTGACCTTCAAAACTACATTTGACCTTCAAAACTACATTTGACCTTCAAAACTACATTTGACCTTCAAAACTACATTTGACCTTCAAAACTACATTTGACCTTCAAAACTACATTTGACCTTCAAAACTACATTTGACCTTCAAAACTGCATTTGACCTTCAAAACTACATTTGACCTTCAAAACTACATTTAGCCTTCAATCCTCTATGTTCAAAACTACATTTGACCTTCAAAACTACATTTGACCTTCAAAACTACATTTGACCTTCAAAACTACATTTGACCTTCAAAACTACATTTGACCTTCAAAACTACATTTGACCTTCAAAACTACAATTGACCTTCAAAACTACATTTGACCTTCAAAACTACATTTGACCTTCAAAACTACATTTGACCTTCAAAACTACATTTCACCTTCAAAAATACATTTCACCACAAAACAACATCCGACCTGCTAAACTACGTATGGTCTTCCAAACTACATTGACCTTCAAATCTACATTTGACCTTCATAACTACATTTGACTTTCAAAAATACATTTCACGATAAAACTACATTTAACCTTCAAAACTACATTTGACCTTTCAATCATCTATGTCCAAAACTGCATTTGACCTTCAAAACTGCATTTTACCTTCAAAACTACATTTAACCTTCAAAACTACATTTGACCTTCAATCATCTATGTCCAAAACTGCATTTGACCTTCAAAACTGCATTTGACCTTCAAAACTACATTTGACATTTAAAACAACATTTGACCTTCAAAATTACATTTGCTCATCAAAACTTCATTTGGTCTTCAATCAACTATGTTCAAAACTACGTTTGACCTTCAAAACTACATTTCTCCTTCATTACTACATTTGTTCTTCAATATTACATTTGGCCTTCAAAACTGCATTTGACCTTCAAAACTACATTTGACCATCAAAACTACATTTGACCTTTAGAAATACATTTGACTTTCAAAACTGAATTTGACCTTCAAAACTGTATTTGATTTTCAAAACTACATTTGACCTTCAAAACTACATTTGATCTTCAAAAATACATTTCACCACAAAACAACATCCGACCTGCAAAACTACGTATGGTCTTCCAAACGACATTGACCTTCAAATCTACAATTGACCTTCAAAACTGCATTTGACCTTCAAAACTACATTTGACATTTAAAACAACATTTGACCTTCAAAATTACATTTGATCATCAAAACTACATTTGACCTTTAGAAATACATTTGACCTTCAAACATCTATGTTCAAAACTACATTTGACCTTAAAATCTGTATTTGACCTTCAAAAATACATTTGGACTTTAATCATCTATATTCAAAACTACATTTGACCTTCAATCATCTATGTTCAAAACTACATTTGACCTTAAAAAATACATTTGACCTTCAAAACTACATTTGACCTTCATAACTACATTTGACCATCAAAAATACATTTCACCACAAAACAATATCCGACCTGAAAAACTACGTATGGTATTCCAAACGACATTTGACCTTCAAATCTCCAATTGACCTTCAAAACTGCATTTGACCTTCAAAACTACATTTGACCTTCAAAACTACATTTGACCTGCAATCATCTATGTTCAAAACTACATTTGACCTTCAAAACTACATTTGACCTTCAAAACTACATTTGACCTTCAAAACTACATTTGACCTTCAAAATTACATTTGACCTTCAAAACTACATTTGACCTTCAAAACTACATTTGACCTTCAAAACTACATTTGACCTTCAAAACTACATTTAGCCTTCAATCCTCTATGTTCAAAACTACATTTGACCTTCGAAACTGCATTTGACCTTCAAAACTTCATTTGACTTTCAAAACTGCATTTGACCTTCAAAACTACATTTGACCTGCAATCATCTATGTTCAAAACTACATTTGACCTTCAAAACTACATTTGACCTTCAAAACTACATTTGACCTTCAAAACTACATTTGACCTTCAAAACTACATTTGACCTTCAAAACTACATTTGACCTTCAAAACTACATTTGACCTTCAAAACTACATTTGACCTTCAAAACTACATTTGACCTTCAAAACTACATTTGACCTTCAAAACTACATTTGACCTTCAAAACTACATTTGACCTTCAAAACTACATTTGACCTTCAAAACTACATTTGACCTTCAAAACTACATTTGACCTTCAAAACTACATTTGACCTTCAAAACTACATTTGTCCTTCAAAACTACATTTCACCTTCAAAACTACATTTGACCTTCAAAATTACATTTCACCACAGAACAACATCCGACTTGCAAAACTACGTATTCTCTTCCAAACGACATTGACCTTCAAATCTACAATTGACCTTCAAAACTGCATTTGACTTTCAAAACTACATTTGACCTTTAGAAATACATTTGACCTTCAATCATCTATGTTCAAAACTACATTTAACCTTCAAAACTGCATTTGACCTTCAAATCTACATTGGACCTTCAAAACTACATTTGACCTTTAGAAATACATTTGACCTTTAGAAATACATTTGACCTTCAAAACTACATTTGACCTTCAATCATCTATGTTCAAAACTACATTTGACCTTTAAAACTACAATTGACCTTCAATCATCTGTGTTCAAAACCACATTTGACCTTCATAACTACATTAGACCTTCATAACTACATTTGACCTTCATAACTACATTTGACCATCAAAAATACATTTCACCACAAAACTACATTTAACCTTCAAAACTACATTTGACCTTCAATCATCTATGTCCCAAACTGCATTTTACCTTCAAAACTGCATTTGACCTTCAAAACTACATTTGACCTTCAAAACTACATTTGAACATCAAAAATACATTTCACCACAAAACTACATTTAACCTTCAAAACTACATTTGACCTTCAATCATCTATGTCCAAAACTGCATTTGATGTTCAAAACTGCATTTTACCTTCAAAACTACATTTGACATTTAAAACAACATTTGACCTTCAAATCTACAATTGACCTTCAAAGCTGCATTTGACCTTCAAAACTACATTTCTCCTTCATTACTACATTTGTTCTTCAATATTACATTTGACCTTCAAAACTTCATTTGACCTTCAAAACTACATTTGACCTTTTGAAATTCATTTGACCTTCAATCATCTATGTTCAAACTACATTTGACCTTCAAATCTGCATTTGACCTTTAAAACTGCATTTGACCTTCAAAACTACATTTGACCTTCAAAACAACATTTGACCTTTAAAACTACATTTCACCTTCAAAATAACATTTCACCTTCAAAACTACATTTGTCCTTCGATCATCTATGTTCAAAACTACATTTGACCTTCAAAACTACATTTAACCTTCAATACCACATTTGTCCTTCAATACTACATTTGACCATCAAAACTACATATGACCTTCAATCATCTGTGTTCAAAACCACATTGGACCTTCAAAACTACATTTAACCTTCAATACCACATTTTTCCTTCAATACTACATTTGACCTTCTAAACTACATTTGACTTTCAAAACTACATTTGACCTTCAAAACTACATTTGACGTTCGAAACTACATTTGACCTTAAAAACTACTTTTGACCTTCAAAAATACGTTTCACCAAAAAACAACATCCGACCTGCAAAACTACGTATGGTCTTCCAAACGACATTTGACCTTCAAATCTACAATTGACCTTCAAAACTGAATTTTACCTTCAAAACTACATTTGACCTTCAAAACAACATTTGACCTTTAAAACTACATTTGACCTTCAAAACAACATTTGACCTTCAAAACTACATTTGACCTTCAATCATCTATGTTCAAAACTACATTTGACCTTCAAATCTGCATTTGACCTTCAAAACTACATTTGACCTTCAATCATCTATGTCCCAAACTGCATTTGACCTTCAAATCTACAATTGACCTTCAAAACTGCATTTGACCTTCAAAACTACACTTGACATTTAAAACAACATTTGACCTTCAAAATTACATTTGATCATCAAAACTACATTTGACCTTTAGAAATACATTTAACCTTCAAACATCTATGTTCAAAACTACATTTGACCTTAAAATCTGCATTTGACCTTCAAAAATACATTTGGACTTTAATCATCTATATTCATATATACATTTGATCTCCAAAACTACATTTGATCTGCAAAACTACATTTGAACTTCAAAACTACATTTGACCTACATAACTGCATTTGACCTTCAAAACTACATTTGACCTTCAAAACTACATTTGACTTTCAAAAGTACATAGAACCTTCAAAACTACATTTGACCTTCAAAACTACATTTGACCTTCAAAACTACATTTGACCTTCAAACCTACATTCGACCAACAAAACTACATTTCTCCTACAATACTACCTTTGAACTTCAAAACTACATTTGACCTTGAAAACTACATTTGACATTCAAAACTACATTTGATCTTCAAAACTACATTTGACCTTCAAAACTACATTTAACCTTCAAAACTACATTTGACCTTCAATCATCTATGTCCAAAACTTCAATTGACCTTCAAAACCACATTTCTCCTTCAATACTAGATTTGTTCTTCAATATTACATTTGACCTTCAAAACACCATTTGACCTTGAAAACTACATTTGATCTTCAAAACTACATTTAACCTTCAAAACTACATTTCACCTTTAGAAATACATTTGACCTTCAATCGTCTATGTTCAAACTACATTTGACCTTCAAATCTGCATTTGACCTTCAAAACTACATTTGACCTTCAAAACTACATTTCACCTTCAAAAATACATTTCACCACAAAACAACATCCGACCTGCTAAACTACGTATGGTCTTCCAAACTACATTGACCTTCAAATCTACATTTGACCTTCATAACTACATTTGACCTACAAAACTACATTTGACCTTCAAAACTACATTTGACCTTCAAAACTACATTTGACATTTAAAACAACATTTGACCTTCAAAATTACATTTGCTCATCAAAACTTCATTTGGTCTTCAATCAACTATGTTCAAAACTACGTTTGACCTTCAAAACTACATTTCTCCTTCATTACTACATTTGTTCTTCAATATTACATTAGGCCTTCAAAACTGCATTTGACCTTCAAAACTACATTTGACCATCAAAACTACATTTGACCTTTAGAAATACATTTGACTTTCAAAACTGAATTTGACCTTCAAAACTGTATTTGATTTTCAAAACTACATTTGACCTTCAAAACTACATTTGATCTTCAAAAATACATTTCACCACAAAACAACATCCGACCTGCAAAACTACGTATGGTCTTCCAAACGACATTGACCTTCAAATCTACAATTGACCTTCAAAACTGCATTTGACCTTCAAAACTACATTTGACATTTAAAACAACATTTGACCTTCAAAATTACATTTGATCATCAAAACTACATTTGACCTTTAGAAATACATTTGACCTTCAAACATCTATGTTCAAAACTACATTTGGCCTTAAAATCTGTATTTGACCTTCAAAAATACATTTGGACTTTAATCATCTATATTCAAAACTACATTTGACCTTCAATCATCTATGTTCAAAACTACATTTGACCTTAAAAAATACATTTGACCTTCAAAACTACATTTGACCTTCATAACTACATTTGACCATCAAAAATACATTTCACCACAAAACAATATCCGACCTGAAAAACTACGTATGGTATTCCAAACGACATTTGACCTTCAAATCTCCAATTGACCTTCAAAACTGCATTTGACCTTCAAAACTACATTTGACCTTCAAAACTACATTTGACCTGCAATCATCTATGTTCAAAACTACATTTGACCTTCAAAACTACATTTGACCTTCAAAACTACATTTGACCTTCAAAACTACATTTGACCTTCAAAACTACATTTGACCTTCAAAACTACATTTGACCTTCAAAACTACATTTGACCTTCAAAACTACATTTAGCCTTCAATCCTCTATGTTCAAAACTACATTTGACCTTCGAAACTGCATTTGACCTTCAAAACTTCATTTGACTTTCAAAACTGCATTTGACCTTCAAAACTACATTTGACCTGCAATCATCTATGTTCAAAACTACATTTGACCTTCAAAACTACATTTGACCTTCAAAACTACATTTGACCTTCAAAACTACATTTGACCTTCAAAACTACATTTGAACTTCAAAACTACATTTGACCTTCAAAACTACATTTGACCTTCAAAACTACATTTGACCTTCAAAACTACATTTGACCTTCAAAACTACATTTGACCTTCAAAACTACATTTGACCTTCAAAACTACATTTGACCTTCAAAACTACATTTGACCTTCAAAACTACATTTGACCTTCAAAACTACATTTGACCTTCAAAACTACATTTGACCTTCAAAACTACATTTGACCTTCAAAACTACATTTGACCTTCAAAACTACATTTGATCTTCAAAACTACATTTGACCTTCAAAACTACATTTGACCTTCAAAACTACATTTGACCTTCAAAATTACATTTCACCACAGAACAACATCCGACTTGCAAAACTACGTATTCTCTTCCAAACGACATTGACCTTCAAATCTACAATTGACCTTCAAAACTGCATTTGACTTTCAAAACTACATTTGACCTTTAGAAATACATTTGACCTTCAATCATCTATGTTCAAAACTACATTTAACCTTCAAAACTGCATTTGACCTTCAAATCTACATTGGACCTTCAAAACTACATTTGACCTTTAGAAATACATTTGACCTTTAGAAATACATTTGACCTTCAAAACTACATTTGACCTTCAATCATCTATGTTCAAAACTACATTTGACCTTTAAAACTACAATTGACCTTCAATCATCTGTGTTCAAAACCACATTTGACCTTCATAACTACATTAGACCTTCATAACTACATTTGACCTTCATAACTACATTTGACCATCAAAAATACATTTCACCACAAAACTACATTTAACCTTCAAAACTACATTTGACCTTCAATCATCTATGTCCCAAACTGCATTTGACCTTCAAAACTGCATTTGACCTTCAAAACTACATTTGACCTTCAAAACTACATTTGACCATCAAAAATACATTTCACCACAAAACTACATTTAACCTTCAAAACTACATTTGACCTTCAATCATCTATGTCCAAAACTGCATTTGATGTTCAAAACTGCATTTTACCTTCAAAACTACATTTGACATTTAAAACAACATTTGACCTTCAAATCTACAATTGACCTTCAAAGCTGCATTTGACCTTCAAAACTACATTTCTCCTTCATTACTACATTTGTTCTTCAATATTACATTTGACCTTCAAAACTTCATTTGACCTTCAAAACTACATTTGACCTTTTGAAATTCATTTGACCTTCAATCATCTATGTTCAAACTACATTTGACCTTCAAATCTGCATTTGACCTTTAAAACTGCATTTGACCTTCAAAACTACATTTGACCTTCAAAACAACATTTGACCTTTAAAACTACATTTCACCTTCAAAATAACATTTCACCTTCAAAACTACATTTGTCCTTCGATCATCTATGTTCAAAACTACATTTGACCTTCAAAACTACATTTAACCTTCAATACCACATTTGTCCTTCAATACTACATTTGACCATCAAAACTACATATGACCTTCAATCATCTGTGTTCAAAACCACATTGGACCTTCAAAACTACATTTAACCTTTAATACCACATTTGTCCTTCAATACTACATTTGACCTTCTAAACTACATTTGACTTTCAAAACTACATTTGACCTTCAAAACTACATTTGACGTTCGAAACTACATTTGACCTTAAAAACTACTTTTGACCTTCAAAAATACGTTTCACCAAAAAACAACATCCGACCTGCAAAACTACGTATGGTCTTCCAAACGACATTTGACCTTCAAATCTACAATTGACCTTCAAAACTGAATTTTACCTTCAAAACTACATTTGACCTTCAAAACAACATTTGACCTTTAAAACTACATTTGACCTTCAAAACAACATTTGACCTTCAAAACTACATTTGACCTTCAATCATCTATGTTCAAAACTACATTTGACCTTCAAATCTGCATTTGACCTTCAAAACTACATTTGACCTTCAATCATCTATGTCCCAAACTGCATTTGACCTTCAAATCTACAATTGACCTTCAAAACTGCATTTGACCTTCAAAACTACACTTGACATTTAAAACAACATTTGACCTTCAAAATTACATTTGATCATCAAAACTACATTTGACCTTTAGAAATACATTTGACCTTCAAACATCTATGTTCAAAACTACATTTGACCTTAAAATCTGCATTTGACCTTCAAAAATACATTTGGACTTTAATCATCTATATTCATATATACATTTGATCTCCAAAACTACATTTGATCTGCAAAACTACATTTGAACTTCAAAACTACATTTGACCTACATAACTGCATTTGACCTTCAAAACTACATTTGACCTTCAAAACTACATTTGACTTTCAAAAGTACATAGAACCTTCAAAACTACATTTGACCTTCAAAACTACATTTGACCTTCAAAACTACATTTGACCTTCAAACCTACATTCGACCAACAAAACTACATTTCTCCTACAATACTACCTTTGACCTTCAAAACTACATTTGACCTTCAAAACTACATTTGACCTTCAAAACTACATTTGACCTTCAAAACTACATTTGACCTTCAAAACTACATTTGAACTTCATAACTACATTTCACCTTCAAAAATACATTTCACCACAAAACAACATCCGACCTGCTAAACTACGTATGGTCTTCCAAACTACATTGACCTTCAAATCTACATTTGACCTTCATAACTACATTTGACTTTCAAAAATACATTTCACCATAAAACTACATTTAACCTTCAAAACTACATTTGACCTTCAATCATCTATGTCCAAAACTGCATTTGACCTTCAAAACTGCATTTGACCTTCAAAACTACATTTGACATTTAAAACAACATTTGACCTTCAAAATTACATTTGCTCATCAAAACTTCATTTGGTCTTCAATCAACTATGTTCAAAACTACGTTTGACCTTCAAAACTACATTTCTCCTTCATTACTACATTTGTTCTTCAATATTACATTTGACCTTCAAAACTGCATTTGACCTTCAAAACTACATTTGACCATCAAAACTACATTTGACCGTTAGAAATACATTTGACTTTCAAAACTGAATTTGACCTTCAAAACTGCATTTGATTTTCAAAACTACATTTGACCTTCAAAACTACATTTGATCTTCAAAAGTACATTTGACCTTCAAAACTACATTTAACCTTCAAAACTACATTTGACCTTCAATCATCTATGTCCAAAACTTCATTTGACCTTCAAAACCACATTTCTCCTTCAATACTAGATTTGTTCTTCAATATTACATTTGACCTTCAAAACTCCATTTGACCTTGAAAACTACATTTGACCTTCAAAACTACATTTATCCTTCATTACTACGTTTGTTCTTCAATATTACATTTGACCTTCAAAACTGCATTTGACCTTCGAAACTGCATTTGACCTTCAAAATTTCATTTGACTTTCAAAACTGCATTTGACCTTCAAAACTACATTTGACCTTCAAAACTACATTTGACCTTCAAAACTACATTTGACCTTCAAAACTACATTTGACCTTCAAAACTACATTTGACCTTCAAAACTACATTTGACCTTCAAAACTACATTTGACCTTCAAAACTACATTTGACCTTCAAAACTACATTTGACCTTCAAAACTACATTTGACCTTCAAAACTGCATTTGACCTTCAAAACTACATTTGACCTTCAAAACTACATTTAGCCTTCAATCCTCTATGTTCAAAACTACATTTGACCTTCAAAACTACATTTGACCTTCAAAACTACATTTGACCTTCAAAACTACATTTGACCTTCAAAACTACATTTGACCTTCAAAACTACATTTGACCTTCAAAACTACAATTGACCTTCAAAACTACATTTGACCTTCAAAACTACATTTGACCTTCAAAACTACATTTGACCTTCAAAACTACATTTCACCTTCAAAAATACATTTCACCACAAAACAACATCCGACCTGCTAAACTACGTATGGTCTTCCAAACTACATTGACCTTCAAATCTACATTTGACCTTCATAACTACATTTGACTTTCAAAAATACATTTCACGATAAAACTACATTTAACCTTCAAAACTACATTTGACCTTTCAATCATCTATGTCCAAAACTGCATTTGACCTTCAAAACTGCATTTTACCTTCAAAACTACATTTAACCTTCAAAACTACATTTGACCTTCAATCATCTATGTCCAAAACTGCATTTGACCTTCAAAACTGCATTTGACCTTCAAAACTACATTTGACATTTAAAACAACATTTGACCTTCAAAATTACATTTGCTCATCAAAACTTCATTTGGTCTTCAATCAACTATGTTCAAAACTACGTTTGACCTTCAAAACTACATTTCTCCTTCATTACTACATTTGTTCTTCAATATTACATTTGGCCTTCAAAACTGCATTTGACCTTCAAAACTACATTTGACCATCAAAACTACATTTGACCTTTAGAAATACATTTGACTTTCAAAACTGAATTTGACCTTCAAAACTGTATTTGATTTTCAAAACTACATTTGACCTTCAAAACTACATTTGATCTTCAAAAATACATTTCACCACAAAACAACATCCGACCTGCAAAACTACGTATGGTCTTCCAAACGACATTGACCTTCAAATCTACAATTGACCTTCAAAACTGCATTTGACCTTCAAAACTACATTTGACATTTAAAACAACATTTGACCTTCAAAATTACATTTGATCATCAAAACTACATTTGACCTTTAGAAATACATTTGACCTTCAAACATCTATGTTCAAAACTACATTTGACCTTAAAATCTGTATTTGACCTTCAAAAATACATTTGGACTTTAATCATCTATATTCAAAACTACATTTGACCTTCAATCATCTATGTTCAAAACTACATTTGACCTTAAAAAATACATTTGACCTTCAAAACTACATTTGACCTTCATAACTACATTTGACCATCAAAAATACATTTCACCACAAAACAATATCCGACCTGAAAAACTACGTATGGTATTCCAAACGACATTTGACCTTCAAATCTCCAATTGACCTTCAAAACTGCATTTGACCTTCAAAACTACATTTGACCTTCAAAACTACATTTGACCTGCAATCATCTATGTTCAAAACTACATTTGACCTTCAAAACTACATTTGACCTTCAAAACTACATTTGACCTTCAAAACTACATTTGACCTTCAAAATTACATTTGACCTTCAAAACTACATTTGACCTTCAAAACTACATTTGACCTTCAAAACTACATTTGACCTTCAAAACTACATTTAGCCTTCAATCCTCTATGTTCAAAACTACATTTGACCTTCGAAACTGCATTTGACCTTCAAAACTTCATTTGACTTTCAAAACTGCATTTGACCTTCAAAACTACATTTGACCTGCAATCATCTATGTTCAAAACTACATTTGACCTTCAAAACTACATTTGACCTTCAAAACTACATTTGACCTTCAAAACTACATTTGACCTTCAAAACTACATTTGACCTTCAAAACTACATTTGACCTTCAAAACTACATTTGACCTTCAAAACTACATTTGACCTTCAAAACTACATTTGACCTTCAAAACTACATTTGACCTTCAAAACTACATTTGACCTTCAAAACTACATTTGACCTTCAAAACTACATTTGACCTTCAAAACTACATTTGACCTTCAAAACTACATTTGACCTTCAAAACTACATTTGACCTTCAAAACTACATTTGTCCTTCAAAACTACATTTCACCTTCAAAACTACATTTGACCTTCAAAATTACATTTCACCACAGAACAACATCCGACTTGCAAAACTACGTATTCTCTTCCAAACGACATTGACCTTCAAATCTACAATTGACCTTCAAAACTGCATTTGACTTTCAAAACTACATTTGACCTTTAGAAATACATTTGACCTTCAATCATCTATGTTCAAAACTACATTTAACCTTCAAAACTGCATTTGACCTTCAAATCTACATTGGACCTTCAAAACTACATTTGACCTTTAGAAATACATTTGACCTTTAGAAATACATTTGACCTTCAAAACTACATTTGACCTTCAATCATCTATGTTCAAAACTACATTTGACCTTTAAAACTACAATTGACCTTCAATCATCTGTGTTCAAAACCACATTTGACCTTCATAACTACATTAGACCTTCATAACTACATTTGACCTTCATAACTACATTTGACCATCAAAAATACATTTCACCACAAAACTACATTTAACCTTCAAAACTACATTTGACCTTCAATCATCTATGTCCCAAACTGCATTTTACCTTCAAAACTGCATTTGACCTTCAAAACTACATTTGACCTTCAAAACTACATTTGAACATCAAAAATACATTTCACCACAAAACTACATTTAACCTTCAAAACTACATTTGACCTTCAATCATCTATGTCCAAAACTGCATTTGATGTTCAAAACTGCATTTTACCTTCAAAACTACATTTGACATTTAAAACAACATTTGACCTTCAAATCTACAATTGACCTTCAAAGCTGCATTTGACCTTCAAAACTACATTTCTCCTTCATTACTACATTTGTTCTTCAATATTACATTTGACCTTCAAAACTTCATTTGACCTTCAAAACTACATTTGACCTTTTGAAATTCATTTGACCTTCAATCATCTATGTTCAAACTACATTTGACCTTCAAATCTGCATTTGACCTTTAAAACTGCATTTGACCTTCAAAACTACATTTGACCTTCAAAACAACATTTGACCTTTAAAACTACATTTCACCTTCAAAATAACATTTCACCTTCAAAACTACATTTGTCCTTCGATCATCTATGTTCAAAACTACATTTGACCTTCAAAACTACATTTAACCTTCAATACCACATTTGTCCTTCAATACTACATTTGACCATCAAAACTACATATGACCTTCAATCATCTGTGTTCAAAACCACATTGGACCTTCAAAACTACATTTAACCTTCAATACCACATTTTTCCTTCAATACTACATTTGACCTTCTAAACTACATTTGACTTTCAAAACTACATTTGACCTTCAAAACTACATTTGACGTTCGAAACTACATTTGACCTTAAAAACTACTTTTGACCTTCAAAAATACGTTTCACCAAAAAACAACATCCGACCTGCAAAACTACGTATGGTCTTCCAAACGACATTTGACCTTCAAATCTACAATTGACCTTCAAAACTGAATTTTACCTTCAAAACTACATTTGACCTTCAAAACAACATTTGACCTTTAAAACTACATTTGACCTTCAAAACAACATTTGACCTTCAAAACTACATTTGACCTTCAATCATCTATGTTCAAAACTACATTTGACCTTCAAATCTGCATTTGACCTTCAAAACTACATTTGACCTTCAATCATCTATGTCCCAAACTGCATTTGACCTTCAAATCTACAATTGACCTTCAAAACTGCATTTGACCTTCAAAACTACACTTGACATTTAAAACAACATTTGACCTTCAAAATTACATTTGATCATCAAAACTACATTTGACCTTTAGAAATACATTTAACCTTCAAACATCTATGTTCAAAACTACATTTGACCTTAAAATCTGCATTTGACCTTCAAAAATACATTTGGACTTTAATCATCTATATTCATATATACATTTGATCTCCAAAACTACATTTGATCTGCAAAACTACATTTGAACTTCAAAACTACATTTGACCTACATAACTGCATTTGACCTTCAAAACTACATTTGACCTTCAAAACTACATTTGACTTTCAAAAGTACATAGAACCTTCAAAACTACATTTGACCTACATAACTGCATTTGACCTTCAAAACTACATTTGACCTTCAAAACTACATTTGACTTTCAAAAGTACATAGAACCTTCAAAACTACATTTGACCTTCAAAACTACATTTGACCTTCAAAACTTCATTTGACCTTCAAAACTACATTTCACCTTCAAAACTACATTTGAACTTCATAACTACATTTCACCTTCAAAATTCCATTTCACCACAAAACAACATCCGACCTGCTAAACTACGTATGGTCTTCCAAACTACATTGACCTTCAAATCTACATTTGACCTTCATAACTACATTTGACTTTCAAAAATACATTTCACCATAAAACTACATTTAACCTTCAAAACTACATTTGACCTTCAATCATCTATGTCGAAAACTGCATTTGACCTTCAAAACTGCATTTGACCTTCAAAACTACATTTGACATTTAAAACAACATTTGACCTTCAAAATTACATTTGCTCATCAAAACTTCATTTGGTCTTCAATCAACTATGTTCAAAACTACGTTTGACCTTCAAAACTACATTTCTCCTTCATTACTACATTTGTTCTTCAATATTACATTTGACCTTCAAAACTGCATTTAACCTTCAAAACTACATTTGACCATCAAAACTACATTTGACCGTTAGAAATACATTTGACTTTCAAAACTGAATTTGACCTTCAAAACTGCATTTGATTTTCAAAACTACATTTAACCTTCAAAACTACATTTCACCTTTAGAAATACATTTGACCTTCAATCGTCTATGTTCAAACTACATTTGACCTTCAAATCTGCATTTGACCTCCAAAACTACATTTAGCCTTCAATCCTCTATGTTCAAAACTACATTTGACCTTCGAAACTGCATTTGACCTTCAAAATTTCATTTGACTTTCAAAACTGCATTTGACCTTCAAAACTACATTTGACCTTCAAAACTACATTTGACCTTCAAAACTACATTTGACCTTCAAAACTACATTTGACCTTCAAAACTACATTTGACCTTCAAAACTACATTTGACCTTCAAAACTACATTTGACCTTCAAAACTACATTTGACCTTCAAAACTACATTTGACCTTCAAAACTGCATTTGACCTTCAAAACTACATTTGACCTTCAAAACTACATTTAGCCTTCAATCCTCTATGTTCAAAACTACATTTGACCTTCAAAACTACATTTGACCTTCAAAACTACATTTGACCTTCAAAACTACATTTGACCTTCAAAACTACATTTGACCTTCAAAACTACATTTGACCTTCAAAACTACAATTGACCTTCAAAACTACATTTGACCTTCAAAACTACATTTGACCTTCAAAACTACATTTGACCTTCAAAACTACATTTCACCTTCAAAAATACATTTCACCACAAAACAACATCCGACCTGCTAAACTACGTATGGTCTTCCAAACTACATTGACCTTCAAATCTACATTTGACCTTCATAACTACATTTGACTTTCAAAAATACATTTCACGATAAAACTACATTTAACCTTCAAAACTACATTTGACCTTTCAATCATCTATGTCCAAAACTGCATTTGACCTTCAAAACTGCATTTTACCTTCAAAACTACATTTAACCTTCAAAACTACATTTGACCTTCAATCATCTATGTCCAAAACTGCATTTGACCTTCAAAACTGCATTTGACCTTCAAAACTACATTTGACATTTAAAACAACATTTGACCTTCAAAATTACATTTGCTCATCAAAACTTCATTTGGTCTTCAATCAACTATGTTCAAAACTACGTTTGACCTTCAAAACTACATTTCTCCTTCATTACTACATTTGTTCTTCAATATTACATTTGGCCTTCAAAACTGCATTTGACCTTCAAAACTACATTTGACCATCAAAACTACATTTGACCTTTAGAAATACATTTGACTTTCAAAACTGAATTTGACCTTCAAAACTGTATTTGATTTTCAAAACTACATTTGACCTTCAAAACTACATTTGATCTTCAAAAATACATTTCACCACAAAACAACATCCGACCTGCAAAACTACGTATGGTCTTCCAAACGACATTGACCTTCAAATCTACAATTGACCTTCAAAACTGCATTTGACCTTCAAAACTACATTTGACATTTAAAACAACATTTGACCTTCAAAATTACATTTGATCATCAAAACTACATTTGACCTTTAGAAATACATTTGACCTTCAAACATCTATGTTCAAAACTACATTTGACCTTAAAATCTGTATTTGACCTTCAAAAATACATTTGGACTTTAATCATCTATATTCAAAACTACATTTGACCTTCAATCATCTATGTTCAAAACTACATTTGACCTTAAAAAATACATTTGACCTTCAAAACTACATTTGACCTTCATAACTACATTTGACCATCAAAAATACATTTCACCACAAAACAATATCCGACCTGAAAAACTACGTATGGTATTCCAAACGACATTTGACCTTCAAATCTCCAATTGACCTTCAAAACTGCATTTGACCTTCAAAACTACATTTGACCTTCAAAACTACATTTGACCTTCAAAACTACATTTGACCTTCAAAACTACATTTGACCTTCAAAACTACATTTCACCTTCAAAAATACATTTCACCACAAAACAACATCCGACCTGCTAAACTACGTATGGTCTTCCAAACTACATTGACCTTCAAAACTACATTTGACCTTCAAAACTACATTTGACCTTCAAAACTACATTTGACCTTCAAAACTACATTTGACCTTCAAAACTACATTTGACCTTCAAAACTACAATTGACCTTCAAAACTACATTTGACCTTCAAAACTACATTTGACCTTCAAAACTACATTTGACCTTCAAAACTACATTTGACCTTCAAAACTACATTTGACCTTCAAAACTACATTTCACCTTCAAAAATACATTTCACCACAAAACAACATCCGACCTGCTAAACTACGTATGGTCTTCCAAACTACATTGACCTTCAAATCTACATTTGACCTTCATAACTACATTTGACTTTCAAAAATACATTTCACCATAAAACTACATTTAACCTTCAAAACTATATTTGACCTTCAATCATCTATGTCCAAAACTGCATTTGACCTTCAAAACTGCATTTTACCTTCAAAACTACATTTAACCTTCAAAACTACATTTGACCTTCAATCATCTATGTCTAAAACTGCATTTGACCTTCAAAACTGCATTTGACCTTCAAAACTACATTTGACATTTAAAACAACATTTGACCTTCAAAATTACATTTGCTCATCAAAACTTCATTTGGTCTTCAATCAACTATGTTCAAAACTACGTTTGACCTTCAAAACTACATTTCTCCTTCATTACTACATTTGTTCTTCAATATTACATTTGACCTTCAAAACTGCATTTGATCTTCAAAACTACATTTGACCATCAAAACTACATTTGACCGTTAGAAATAAATTTGACTTTCAAAACTGAATTTGACCTTCAAAACTGCATTTGATTTTCAAAACTACATTTGACCTTCAAAACTACATTTGATCTTCAAAAATACATTTCACCACAAAACAACATCCGACCTGCAAAACTACGTATGGTCTTCCAAACGACATTGACCTTCAAATCTACATTTGACCTTCATAACTACATTTGACTTTCAAAAATACATTTCACCATAAAACTACATTTAACCTTCAAAACTACATTTGACCTTCAATCATCTATGTCCAAAACTGCATTTGACCTTCAAAACTGCATTTTACCTTCAAAACTACATTTAACCTTCAAAACTACATTTGACCTTCAATCATCTATGTCTAAAACTGCATTTGACCTTCAAAACTACATTTGACCTTCAAAACTACATTTGACCTTCAAAACTACATTTGACCTTCAAAATTACATTTGCTCATCAAAACTTCATTTGGTCTTCAATCAACTATGTTCAAAACTACGTTTGATCTTCAAAACTACATTTCTCCTTCATTACTACATTTGTTCTTCAATATTACATTTCACCACAGAACAACATCCGACTTGCAAAACTACGTATTGTCTTCCAAACGACATTGACCTTCAAATCTACAATTGACCTTCAAAACTGCATTTGACTTTCAAAACTACATTTGACCTTTAGAAATACATTTGACCTTCAATCATCTATGTTCAAAACTACATTTGACCTTAAAAAATACATTTGACCTTCAAAACTACATTTGACCTTCATAACTACATTTGACCATCAAAAATACATTTCACCACAAAACAATATCCGACCTGAAAAACTACGTATGGTATTCCAAACGACATTTGACCTTCAAATCTCCAATTGACCTTCAAAACTGCATTTGACCTTCAAAACTACATTTGACCTTCAAAACTACATTTGACCTGCAATCATCTATGTTCAAAACTACATTTGACCTTCAAAACTACATTTGACCTTCAAAACTACATTTGACCTTCAAAACTACATTTGACCTTCAAAATTACATTTGACCTTCAAAACTACATTTGACCTTCAAAACTACATTTGACCTTCAAAACTACATTTGACCTTCAAAACTACAATTAGCCTTCAATCCTCTATGTTCAAAACTACATTTGACCTTCGAAACTGCATTTGACCTTCAAAACTTCATTTGACTTTCAAAACTGCATTTGACCTTCAAAACTACATTTGACCTGCAATCATCTATGTTCAAAACTACATTTGACCTTCAAAACTACATTTGACCTTCAAAACTACATTTGACCTTCAAAACTACATTTGACCTTCAAAACTACATTTGACCTTCAAAACTACATTTGACCTTCAAAACTACATTTGACCTTCAAAACTACATTTGACCTTCATAACTACATTTGACCTTCAAAACTACATTTGACCTTCAAAACTACATTTGACCTTCAAAACTACATTTGACCTTCAAAACTACATTTGACGTTCAAAACTACATTTGACCTTCAAAACTACATTTGACGTTCAAAACTGCATTTGACCTTCAAAATAACATTTCACCTTCAAAACTACATTTGTCCTTCGATCATCTATGTTCAAAACTACATTTGACCTTCAAAACTACATTTAACCTTCAATACCACATTTGTCCTTCAATACTACATTTGACCATCAAAACTACATATGACCTTCAATCATCTGTGTTCAAAACCTCATTGGACCTTCAAAACTACATTTAACCTTCAATACCACATTTGTCCTTCAATACTACATTTGACCTTCTAAACTACATTTGACTTTCAAAACTACATTTGACCTTCAAAACTACATTTGACGTTCGAAACTACATTTGACCTTAAAAACTACTTTTGACCTTCAAAAATACGTTTCACCAAAAAACAACATCCGACCTGCAAAACTACGTATGGTCTTCCAAACGACATTTGACCTTCAAATCTACAATTGACCTTCAAAACTGAATTTTACCTTCAAAACTACATTTGACCTTCAAAACAACATTTGACCTTTAAAACTACATTTGACCTTCAAAACAACATTTGACCTTCAAAACTACATTTGACCTTCAATCATCTATGTTCAAAACTACATTTGACCTTCAAATCTGCATTTGACCTTCAAAACTACATTTGACCTTCAATCATCTATGTCCCAAACTGCATTTGACCTTCAAATCTACAATTGACCTTCAAAACTGCATTTGACCTTCAAAACTACACTTGACATTTAAAACAACATTTGACCTTCAAAATTACATTTGATCATCAAAACTACATTTGACCTTTAGAAATACATTTGACCTTCAAACATCTATGTTCAAAACTACATTTGACCTTAAAAACTGCATTTGACCTTCAAAAATACATTTGGACTTTAATCATCTATATTCATATATACATTTGATCTCCAAAACTACATTTGATCTGCAAAACTACATTTGAACTTCAAAACTACATTTGACGTACATAACTGCATTTGACCTTCAAAACTACATTTGACCTTCAAAACTACATTTGACTTTCAAAAGTACATAGAACCTTCAAAACTACATTTGACCTTCAAAACTACATTTGACCTTCAAAACTACATTTGACCTTCAAACCTACATTCGACCAACAAAACTACATTTCTCCTACAATACTACCTTTGACCTTCAAAACTACATTTGACCTTCAAAACTACATTTGACCTTCAAAACTACATTTGACCTTCAAAACTACATTTGACCTTCAAAACTTCATTTGACCTTCAAAACTACATTTCACCTTCAAAACTACATTTGAACTTCATAACTACATTTCACCTTCAAAAATACATTTCACCACAAAACAACATCCGACCTGCTAAACTACGTATGGTCTTCCAAACTACATTGACCTTCAAATCTACATTTGACCTTCATAACTACATTTGACTTTCAAAAATACATTTCACCATAAAACTACATTTAACCTTCAAAACTACATTTGACCTTCAATCATCTATGTCCAAAACTGCATTTGACCTTCAAAACTGCATTTGACCTTCAAAACTACATTTGACATTTAAAACAACATTTGACCTTCAAAATTACATTTGCTCATCAAAACTTCATTTGGTCTTCAATCAACTATGTTCAAAACTACGTTTGACCTTCAAAACTACATTTCTCCTTCATTACTACATTTGTTCTTCAATATTACATTTGACCTTCAAAACTGCATTTGACCTTCAAAACTACATTTGACCATCAAAACTACATTTGACCGTTAGAAATACATTTGACTTTCAAAACTGAATTTGACCTTCAAAACTGCATTTGATTTTCAAAACTACATTTGACCTTCAAAACTACATTTGATCTTCAAAAGTACATTTGACCTTCAAAACTACATTTAACCTTCAAAACTACATTTGACCTTCAATCATCTATGTCCAAAACTTCATTTGACCTTCAAAACCACATTTCTCCTTCAATACTAGATTTGTTCTTCAATATTACATTTGACCTTCAAAACTCCATTTGACCTTGAAAACTACATTTGACCTTCAAAACTACATTTATCCTTCATTACTACGTTTGTTCTTCAATATTACATTTGACCTTCAAAACTGCATTTGACCTTCAAAACTACATTTAACCTTCAAAACTACATTTCACCTTTAGAAATACATTTGACCTTCAATCGTCTATGTTCAAACTACATTTGACCTTCAAATCTGCATTTGACCTCCAAAACTACATTTAGCCTTCAATCCTCTATGTTCAAAACTACATTTGACCTTCGAAACTGCATTTGACCTTCAAAATTTCATTTGACTTTCAAAACTGCATTTGACCTTCAAAACTACATTTGACCTTCAAAACTACATTTGACCTTCAAAACTACATTTGACCTTCAAAACTACATTTGACCTTCAAAACTACATTTGACCTTCAAAACTACATTTGACCTTCAAAACTACATTTGACCTTCAAAACTACATTTGACCTTCAAAACTACATTTGACCTTCAAAACTACATTTGACCTTCAAAACTACATTTGACCTTCAAAACTACATTTGACCTTCAAAACTGCATTTGACCTTCAAAACTACATTTGACCTTCAAAACTACATTTGACCTTCAATCATCTGTGTTCAAAACCACATTTGACCTTCATAACTACATTTGACCTTCATAACTACATTTGACCATCAAAACTACATTTGACCTTCAAAACTACATTTGACCTTCAAAACTACATTTGACCTTCAAAACTACAATTGACCTTCAAAACTACATTTGACCTTCAAAACTACATTTGACCTTCAAAACTACATTTGACCTTCAAAACTACATTTCACCTTCAAAAATACATTTCACCACAAAACAACATCCGACCTGCTAAACTACGTATGGTCTTCCAAACTACATTGACCTTCAAATCTACATTTGACCTTCATAACTACATTTGACTTTCAAAAATACATTTCACGATAAAACTACATTTAACCTTCAAAACTACATTTGACCTTTCAATCATCTATGTCCAAAACTGCATTTGACCTTCAAAACTGCATTTTACCTTCAAAACTACATTTAACCTTCAAAACTACATTTGACCTTCAATCATCTATGTCCAAAACTGCATTTGACCTTCAAAACTGCATTTGACCTTCAAAACTACATTTGACATTTAAAACAACATTTGACCTTCAAAATTACATTTGCTCATCAAAACTTCATTTGGTCTTCAATCAACTATGTTCAAAACTACGTTTGACCTTCAAAACTACATTTCTCCTTCATTACTACATTTGTTCTTCAATATTACATTTGGCCTTCAAAACTGCATTTGACCTTCAAAACTACATTTGACCATCAAAACTACATTTGACCTTTAGAAATACATTTGACTTTCAAAACTGAATTTGACCTTCAAAACTGTATTTGATTTTCAAAACTACATTTGACCTTCAAAACTACATTTGATCTTCAAAAATACATTTCACCACAAAACAACATCCGACCTGCAAAACTACGTATGGTCTTCCAAACGACATTGACCTTCAAATCTACAATTGACCTTCAAAACTGCATTTGACCTTCAAAACTACATTTGACATTTAAAACAACATTTGACCTTCAAAATTACATTTGATCATCAAAACTACATTTGACCTTAAAATCTGTATTTGACCTTCAAAAATACATTTGGACTTTAATCATCTATATTCAAAACTACATTTGACCTTCAATCATCTATGTTCAAAACTACATTTGACCTTAAAAAATACATTTGACCTTCAAAACTACATTTGACCTTCATAACTACATTTGACCATCAAAAATACATTTCACCACAAAACAATATCCGACCTGAAAAACTACGTATGGTATTCCAAACGACATTTGACCTTCAAATCTCCAATTGACCTTCAAAACTGCATTTGACCTTCAAAACTACATTTGACCTTCAAAACTACATTTGACCTGCAATCATCTATGTTCAAAACTACATTTGACCTTCAAAACTACATTTGACCTTCAAAACTACATTTGACCTTCAAAACTACATTTGACCTTCAAAATTACATTTGACCTTCAAAACTACATTTGACCTTCAAAACTACATTTGACCTTCAAAACTACATTTGACCTTCAAAACTACATTTAGCCTTCAATCCTCTATGTTCAAAACTACATTTGACCTTCGAAACTGCATTTGACCTTCAAAACTTCATTTGACTTTCAAAACTGCATTTGACCTTCAAAACTACATTTGACCTGCAATCATCTATGTTCAAAACTACATTTGACCTTCAAAACTACATTTGACCTTCAAAACTACATTTGACCTTCAAAACTACATTTGACCTTCAAAACTACATTTGACCTTCAAAACTACATTTGACCTTCAAAACTACATTTGACCTTCCAAACGACATTGACCTTCAAATCTACAATTGACCTTCAAAACTGCATTTGACTTTCAAAACTACATTTGACCTTTAGAAATACATTTGACCTTCAATCATCTATGTTCAAAACTACATTTAACCTTCAAAACTGCATTTGACCTTCAAATCTACATTGGACCTTCAAAACTACATTTGACCTTTAGAAATACATTTGACCTTTAGAAATACATTTGACCTTCAAAACTACATTTGACCTTCAATCATCTATGTTCAAAACTACATTTGACCTTCAAAACTACATTTGACCTTCAATCATCTGTGTTCAAAACCACATTTGACCTTCATAACTACATTTGACCTTCATAACTACATTTGACCATCAAAAATACATTTCACCACAAAACTACATTTAACCTTCAAAACTACATTTGACCTTCAATCATCTATGTCCCAAACTGCATTTGACCTTCAAAACTGCATTTGACCTTCAAAACTACATTTGACCTTCAAAACTACATTTGACCATCAAAAATACATTTCACCACAAAACTACATTTAACCTTCAAAACTACATTTGACCTTCAATCATCTATGTCCAAAACTGCATTTGACGTTCAAAACTGCATTTTACCTTCAAAACTACATTTGACATTTAAAACAACATTTGACCTTCAAATCTACAATTGACCTTCAAAGCTGCATTTGACCTTCAAAACTACATTTCTCCTTCATTACTACATTTGTTCTTCAATATTACATTTGACCTTCAAAACTTCATTTGACCTTCAAAACTACATTTGACCTTTTGAAATTCATTTGACCTTCAATCATCTATGTTCAAACTACATTTGACCTTCAAATCTGCATTTGACCTTTAAAACTGCATTTGACCTTCAAAACTACATTTGACCTTCAAAACAACATTTGACCTTTAAAACTACATTTCACCTTCAAAACAACATTTCACCTTCAAAACTACATTTGACCTTCGATCATCTATGTTCAAAACTACATTTGACCTTCAGATCTGCATTTGACCATCAAAACTACATATGACCTTCAATCATCTGTGTTCAAAACCACATTGGACCTTCAAAACTACATTTAACCTTCAATACCACATTTGTCCTTCAATACTACATTTGACCTTCTAAACTACATTTGACTTTCAAAACTACATTTGACCTTCAAAACTACATTTGACGTTCGAAACTACATTTGACCTTAAAAACTACTTTTGACCTTCAAAAATACGTTTCACCAAAAAACAACATCCGACCTGCAAAACTACGTATGGTCTTCCAAACGACATTTGACCTTCAAATCTACAATTGACCTTCAAAACTGAATTTTACCTTCAAAACTACATTTGACCTTCAAAACAACATTTGACCTTTAAAACTACATTTGACCTTCAAAACAACATTTGACCTTCAAAACTACATTTGACCTTCAATCATCTATGTTCAAAACTTCAATTGACCTTCAAAACCACATTTCTCCTTCAATACTAGATTTGTTCTTCAATATTACATTTGACCTTCAAAACTCCATTTGACCTTGAAAACTACATTTGACCTTCAAAACTACATTTATCCTTCATTACTACATTTGTTCTTCAATATTACATTTGACCTTCAAAACTGCATTTGACCTTCAAAACTACATTTAACCTTCAAAACTACATTTCACCTTTAGAAATACATTTGACCTTCAATCGTCTATGTTCAAACTACATTTGACCTTCAAATCTGCATTTGACCTTCAAAACTACATTTAGCCTTCAATCCTCTATGTTCAAAACTACATTTGACCTTCGAAACTGCATTTGACCTTCAAAACTTCATTTGACTTTCAAAACTGCATTTGACCTTCAAAACTACATTTGACCTTCAAAACTACATTTGACCTGCAATCATCTATGTTCAAAACTACATTTGACCTTCAAAACTACATTTGACCTTCAAAACTACATTTGACCTTCAAAACTACATTTGACCTTCAAAACTACATTTGACCTTCAAAACTACATTTGACCTTCAAAACTACATTTGACCTTCAAAACTACATTTGACCTTCAAAACTACATTTGACCTTCAAAACTACATTTGACCTTCAAAACTACATTTGACCTTCAAAACAACATTTGACCTTCAAAACTACATTTGACCTTCAAAACTACATTTGACCTTCAAAACTACAATTGACCTTCAAAACTACATTTGACCTTCAAAACTACATTTGACCTTCAAAACTACATTTGACCTTCAAAACTACATTTGACCTTCAAAACTACATTTGACCTTCAAAACTACATTTCACCTTCAAAAATACATTTCACCACAAAACAACATCCGACCTGCTAAACTACGTATGGTCTTCCAAACTACATTGACCTTCAAATCTACATTTGACCTTCATAACTACATTTGACTTTCAAAAATACATTTCACCATAAAACTACATTTAACCTTCAAAACTATATTTGACCTTCAATCATCTATGTCCAAAACTGCATTTGACCTTCAAAACTGCATTTTACCTTCAAAACTACATTTAACCTTCAAAACTACATTTGACCTTCAATCATCTATGTCTAAAACTGCATTTGACCTTCAAAACTGCATTTGACCTTCAATCATCTATGTCTAAAACTGCATTTGACCTTCAAAACTGCATTTGACCTTCAAAACTACATTTGACATTTAAAACAACATTTGACCTTCAAAATTACATTTGCTCATCAAAACTTCATTTGGTCTTCAATCAACTATGTTCAAAACTACGTTTGACCTTCAAAACTACATTTCTCCTTCATTACTACATTTGTTCTTCAATATTACATTTGACCTTCAAAACTGCATTTGATCTTCAAAACTACATTTGACCATCAAAACTACATTTGACCGTTAGAAATACATTTGACTTTCAAAACTGAATTTGACCTTCAAAACTGCATTTGATTTTCAAAACTACATTTGACCTTCAAAACTACATTTGATCTTCAAAAATACATTTCACCACAAAACAACATCCGACCTGCAAAACTACGTATGGTCTTCCAAACGACATTGACCTTCAAATCTACATTTGACCTTCATAACTACATTTGACTTTCAAAAATACATTTCACCATAAAACTACATTTAACCTTCAAAACTACATTTGACCTTCAATCATCTATGTCCAAAACTGCATTTGACCTTCAAAACTGCATTTTACCTTCAAAACTACATTTAACCTTCAAAACTACATTTGCCCTTCAATCATCTATGTCTAAAACTGCATTTGACCTTCAAAACTACATTTGACCTTCAAAACTACATTTGACCTTCAAAACTACATTTGACCTTCAAAACTACATTTGACCTTCAAAATTACATTTGCTCATCAAAACTTCATTTGGTCTTCAATCAACTATGTTCAAAACTACGTTTGATCTTCAAAACTACATTTCTCCTTCATTACTACATTTGTTCTTCAATATTACATTTCACCACAGAACAACATCCGACTTGCAAAACTACGTATTGTCTTCCAAACGACATTGACCTTCAAATCTACAATTGACCTTCAAAACTGTATTTGACTTTCAAAACTACATTTGACCTTTAGAAATACATTTGACCTTCAATCATCTATGTTCAAAACTACATTTGACCTTAAAAAATACTTTTGACCTTCAAAACTACATTTGACCTTCATAACTACATTTGACCATCAAAAATACATTTCACCACAAAACAATATCCGACCTGAAAAACTACGTATGGTATTCCAAACGACATTTGACCTTCAAATCTCCAATTGACCTTCAAAACTGCATTTGACCTTCAAAACTACATTTGACCTTCAAAACTACATTTGACCTGCAATCATCTATGTTCAAAACTACATTTGACCTTCAAAACTACATTTGACCTTCAAAACTACATTTGACCTTCAAAACTACATTTGACCTTCAAAATTACATTTGACCTTCAAAACTACATTTGACCTTCAAAACTACATTTGACCTTCAAAACTACATTTGACCTTCAAAACTACATTTAGCCTTCAATCCTCTATGTTCAAAACTACATTTGACCTTCGAAACTGCATTTGACCTTCAAAACTTCATTTGACTTTCAAAACTGCATTTGACCTTCAAAACTACATTTGACCTGCAATCATCTATGTTCAAAACTACATTTGACCTTCAAAACTACATTTGACCTTCAAAACTACATTTGACCTTCAAAACTACATTTGACCTTCAAAACTACATTTGACCTTCAAAACTACATTTGACCTTCAAAACTACATTTGACCTTCAAAACTACATTTGACCTTCAAAACTACATTTGACCTTCAAAACTACATTTGACCTTCAAAACTACATTTGACCTTCAAAACTACATTTGACCTTCAAAACTACATTTGACCTTCAAAACTACATTTGACCTTCAAAACTACATTTGACCTTCAAAACTACATTTGACCTTCAAAACTACATTTGACCTTCAAAACTACATTTGACCTTCCAAACGACATTGACCTTCAAATCTACAATTGACCTTCAAAACTGCATTTGACTTTCAAAACTACATTTGACCTTTAGAAATACATTTGACCTTCAATCATCTATGTTCAAAACTACATTTGACCTTCAAAACTACATTTGACCTTCAATCATCTGTGTTCAAAACCACATTTGACCTTCATAACTACATTTGACCTTCATAACTACATTTGACCATCAAAAATACATTTCACCACAAAACTACATTTAACCTTCAAAACTACATTTGACCTTCAATCATCTATGTCCCAAACTGCATTTGACCTTCAAAACTGCATTTGACCTTCAAAACTACATTTGACCTTCAAAACTACATTTGACCATCAAAAATACATTTCACCACAAAACTACATTTAACCTTCAAAACTACATTTGACCTTCAATCATCTATGTCCAAAACTGCATTTGACGTTCAAAACTGCATTTTACCTTCAAAACTACATTTGACATTTAAAACAACATTTGACCTTCAAATTTACAATTGACCTTCAAAGCTGCATTTGACCTTCAAAACTACATTTCTCCTTCATTACTACATTTGTTCTTCAATATTACATTTGACCTTCAAAACTTCATTTGACCTTCAAAACTACATTTGACCTTCAAAACTACATTTGACCTTCAAAACTACATTTGACCATCAAAAATACATTTCATCACAAAACTACATTTAACCTTCAAAACTACATTTGACCTTCAATCATCTATGTCCAAAACTGCATTTGACGTTCAAAACTGCATTTTACCTTCAAAACTACATTTGACATTTAAAACAACATTTGACCTTCAAATCTACAATTGACCTTCAAAGCTGCATTTGACCTTCAAAACTACATTTCTCCTTCATTACTACATTTGTTCTTCAATATTACATTTGACCTTCAAAACTTCATTTGACCTTCAAAACTACATTTGACCTTTTGAAATTCATTTGACCTTCAATCATCTATGTTCAAACTACATTTGACCTTCAAATCTGCATTTGACCTTTAAAACTGCATTTGACCTTCAAAACTACATTTGACCTTCAAAACAACATTTGACCTTTAAAACTACATTTCACCTTCAAAACAACATTTCACCTTCAAAACTACATTTGACCTTCGATCATCTATGTTCAAAACTACATTTGACCTTCAGATCTGCATTTGACCATCAAAACTACATATGACCTTCAATCATCTGTGTTCAAAACCACATTGGACCTTCAAAACTACATTTAACCTTCAATACCACATTTGTCCTTCAATACTACATTTGACCTTCTAAACTACATTTGACTTTCAAAACTACATTTGACCTTCAAAACTACATTTGACGTTCGAAACTACATTTGACCTTAAAAACTACTTTTGACCTTCAAAAATACGTTTCACCAAAAAACAACATCCGACCTGCAAAACTACGTATGGTCTTCCAAACGACATTTGACCTTCAAATCTACAATTGACCTTCAAAACTGAATTTTACCTTCAAAACTACATTTGACCTTCAAAACAACATTTGACCTTTAAAACTACATTTGACCTTCAAAACAACATTTGACCTTCAAAACTACATTTGACCTTCAATCATCTATGTTCAAAACTTCAATTGACCTTTAAAACCACATTTCTCCTTCAATACTAGATTTGTTCTTCAATATTACATTTGACCTTCAAAACTCCATTTGACCTTGAAAACTACATTTGACCTTCAAAACTACATTTATCCTTCATTACTACATTTGTTCTTCAATATTACATTTGACCTTCAAAACTGCATTTGACCTTCAAAACTACATTTAACCTTCAAAACTACATTTCACCTTTAGAAATACATTTGACCTTCAATCGTCTATGTTCAAACTACATTTGACCTTCAAATCTGCATTTGACCTTCAAAACTACATTTAGCCTTCAATCCTCTATGTTCAAAACTACATTTGACCTTCGAAACTGCATTTGACCTTCAAAACTTCATTTGACTTTCAAAACTGCATTTGACCTTCAAAACTACATTTGACCTGCAATCATCTATGTTCAAAACTACATTTGACCTTCAAAACTACATTTGACCTTCAAAACTACATTTGACATTCAAAACTACATTTGACCTTCAAAACTACATTTGACCTTCAAAACTACATTTGACCTTCAAAACTACATTTGACCTTCAAAACTACATTTGACCTTCATAACTACATTTGACCTTCAAAACTACATTTGACCTTCAAAACTACATTTGACCTTCAAAACTACATTTGACCTTCAAAACTACATTTGACCTTCAAAACTACATTTGACGTTCAAAACTACATTTGACCTTCAAAACTACATTTGACCTTCAAAACTACATTTGACCTTCAAAACTACATTTGACCTTCAAAACTACATTTGACCTTCAAAACTACATTTGACCTTCAAAACTACATTTGACCTTCAAAACTACATTTGACCTTCAAAACTACATTTGACCTTCAAAACTACATTTGACCTTCAAAACTACATTTGACCTTCAAAACTACATTTGACCTTCAAAACTACATTTGACCTTCAAAACTACATTTGACCTTCAAAACTACATTTGACCTTCAAAACTACATTTGACCTTCAAAACTACATTTGACCTTCAAAACTACATTTGACCTTCAAAACTACAATTGACCTTCAAAACTACATTTGACCTTCAAAACTACATTTGACCTTCAAAACTACATTTGACCTTCAAAACTACATTTGACCTTCAAAACTACATTTGACCTTCAAAACTACAATTGACCTTCAAAACTACATTTGACCTTCAAAACTACATTTGACCTTCAAAACTACATTTGACCTTCAAAACTACATTTGACCTTCAAAACTACATTTCACCTTCAAAAATACATTTCACCACAAAACAACATCCGACCTGCTAAACTACGTATGGTCTTCCAAACTACATTGACCTTCAAATCTACATTTGACCTTCATAACTACATTTGACTTTCAAAAATACATTTCACCATAAAACTACATTTAACCTTCAAAACTATATTTGACCTTCAATCATCTATGTCCAAAACTGCATTTGACCTTCAAAACTGCATTTTACCTTCAAAACTACATTTAACCTTCAAAACTACATTTGACCTTCAATCATCTATGTCTAAAACTGCATTTGACCTTCAAAACTGCATTTGACCTTCAAAACTACATTTGACATTTAAAACAACATTTGACCTTCAAAATTACATTTGCTCATCAAAACTTCATTTGGTCTTCAATCAACTATGTTCAAAACTACGTTTGACCTTCAAAACTACATTTCTCCTTCATTACTACATTTGTTCTTCAATATTACATTTGACCTTCAAAACTGCATTTGATCTTCAAAACTACATTTGACCATCAAAACTACATTTGACCGTTAGAAATACATTTGACTTTCAAAACTGAATTTGACCTTCAAAACTGCATTTGATTTTCAAAACTACATTTGACCTTCAAAACTACATTTGATCTTCAAAAATACATTTCACCACAAAACAACATCCGACCTGCAAAACTACGTATGGTCTTCCAAACGACATTGACCTTCAAATCTACATTTGACCTTCATAACTACATTTGACTTTCAAAAATACATTTCACCATAAAACTACATTTAACCTTCAAAACTACATTTGACCTTCAATCATCTATGTCCAAAACTGCATTTGACCTTCAAAACTGCATTTTACCTTCAAAACTACATTTAACCTTCAAAACTACATTTGACCTTCAATCATCTATGTCTAAAACTGCATTTGACCTTCAAAACTACATTTGACCTTCAAAACTACATTTGACCTTCAAAACTACATTTGACCTTCAAAATTACATTTGCTCATCAAAACTTCATTTGGTCTTCAATCAACTATGTTCAAAACTACGTTTGATCTTCAAAACTACATTTCTCCTTCATTACTACATTTGTTCTTCAATATTACATTTCACCACAGAACAACATCCGACTTGCAAAACTACGTATTGTCTTCCAAACGACATTGACCTTCAAATCTACAATTGACCTTCAAAACTGCATTTGACTTTCAAAACTACATTTGACCTTTAGAAATACATTTGACCTTCAATCATCTATGTTCAAAACTACATTTAACCTTCAAAACTGCATTTGACCTTCAAATCTTCATTGGACCTTCAAAACTACATTTGACCTTTAGAAATACATTTGACCTTTAGAAATACATTTGACCTTCAAAACTACATTTGACCTTCAATCATCTATGTTCAAAACTACATTTGACCTTCAAAACTACATTTGACCTTCAATCATCTGTGTTCAAAACCACATTTGACCTTCATAACTACATTTGACCTTCATAACTACATTTGACCATCAAAAATACATTTCACCACAAAACTACATTTAACCTTCAAAACTACATTTGACCTTCAATCATCTATGTCCCAAACTGCATTTTACCTTCAAAACTACATTTAATTTTAAAAATGACATTTAAAACAACATTTGACCTTCAAATCTACAATTGACCTTCAAAGCTGCATTTGACCTTCAAAACTACATTTCTCCTTCATTACTACATTTGTTCTTCAATATTACATTTGACCTTCAAAACTTCATTTGACCTTCAAAACTACATTTGACCTTTTGAAATTCATTTGACCTTGAATCATCTATGTTCAAACTACATTTGACCTTCAAATCTGCATTTGACCTTTAAAACTGCATTTGACCTTCAAAACTACATTTGACCTTCAAAACAACATTTGACCTTTAAAACTACATTTCACCTTCAAAACAACATTTCACCTTCAAAACTACATTTGACCTTCGATCATCTATGTTCAAAACTACATTTGACCTTCAGATCTGCATTTGACCATCAAAACTACATATGACCTTCAATCATCTGTGTTCAAAACCACATTGGACCTTCAAAACTACATTTAACCTTCAATACCACATTTGTCCTTCAATACTACATTTGACCTTCTAAACTACATTTGACTTTCAAAACTACATTTGACCTTCAAAACTACATTTGACGTTCGAAACTACATTTGACCTTAAAAACTACTTTTGACCTTCAAAAATACGTTTCACCAAAAAACAACATCCGACCTGCAAAACTACGTATGGTCTTCCAAACGACATTTGACCTTCAAATCTACAATTGACCTTCAAAACTGAATTTTACCTTCAAAACTACATTTGACCTTCAAAACAACATTTGACCTTTAAAACTACATTTGACCTTCAAAACAACATTTGACCTTCAAAACTACATTTGACCTTCAATCATCTATGTTCAAAACTACATTTGACCTTCAAATCTGCATTTGACCTTCAAAACTACATTTGACCTTCAATCATCTGTGTTCAAAACTACATTTAACCTTCAAAACTACATTTCACCTTCAATCGTCTATGTCCCAAACTGCATTTGACCTTCAAATCTACAATTGACCTTCAAAACTGCATTTGACCTTCAAAACTACACTTGATATTTAAAACAACATTTGACCTTCAAAATTACATTTGATCATCAAAACTACATTTGACCTTTAGAAATACATTTGACCTTCAAACATCTATGTTCAAAACTACATTTGACCTTAAAATCTGCATTTGACCTTCAAAAATACATTTGGACTTTAATCATCTATATTCATATATACATTTGATCTCCAAAACTACATTTGATCTGCAAAACTACATTTGAACTTCAAAACTACATTTGACCTACATAACTGCATTTGACCTTCAAAACTACATTTGACCTTCAAAACTACATTTGACTTTCAAAAGTACATATAACCTTCAAAACTACATTTAACGTTCAAAACTACATTTGACCTTCAATCGTCTATGATCAAATCTACATTTGACCTTCAAAACTACAATTGAGCTGAAAACTGCATTTTATCTGCAAAACTACATTTGATCTGCAAAACTACATTTGAACTTCAAAACTACATTTGTCCTACATAACTGCATTTGATCTTCAAAACTACATTTGACCTTCAAAACTACATTTGACCTTCAAACCTACATTCGACCAACAAAACTACATTTCTCCTACAATACTACCTTTGAACTTCAAAACTACATTTGACCTTGAAAACTACATTTGACATTCAAAACTACATTTGATCTTCAAAACTACATTTGACCTTCAAAACTACATTTAACCTTCAAAACTACATTTGACCTTCAATCATCTATGTCCAAAACTTCAATTGACCTTCAAAACCACATTTCTCCTTCAATACTAGATTTGTTCTTCAATATTACATTTGACCTTCAAAACACCATTTGACCTTGAAAACTACATTTGATCTTCAAAACTACATTTAACCTTCAAAACTACATTTCACCTTTAGAAATACATTTGACCTTCAATCGTCTATGTTCAAACTACATTTGACCTTCAAATCTGCATTTGACCTTCAAAACTACATTTGACCTTCAAAACTACATTTCACCTTCAAAAATACATTTCACCACAAAACAACATCCGACCTGCTAAACTACGTATGGTCTTCCAAACTACATTGACCTTCAAATCTACATTTGACCTTCATAACTACATTTGACTTTCAAAAATACATTTCACGATAAAACTACATTTAACCTTCAAAACTACATTTGACCTTTCAATCATCTATGTCCAAAACTGCATTTGACCTTCAAAACTGCATTTTACCTTCAAAACTACATTTAACCTTCAAAACTACATTTGACCTTCAATCATCTATGTCCAAAACTGCATTTGACCTTCAAAACTGCATTTGACCTTCAAAACTACATTTGACATTTAAAACAACATTTGACCTTCAAAATTACATTTGCTCATCAAAACTTCATTTGGTCTTCAATCAACTATGTTCAAAACTACGTTTGACCTTCAAAAATACATTTCACGATAAAACTACATTTAACCTTCAAAACTACATTTGACCTTTCAATCATCTATGTCCAAAACTGCATTTGACCTTCAAAACTTCATTTGACTTTCAAAACTGCATTTGACCTTCAAAACTACATTTGACCTTCAAAACTACATTTGACCTTCAAAACTACATTTGACCTTCAAAACTACATTTGACCTTCAAAACTACATTTGACCTTCAAAACTACATTTGACCTTCAAAACTACATTTGACCTTCAAAACTACATTTGACCTTCAAAACTACATTTGACCTTCAAAACTACAATTGACCTTCAAAACTACATTTGACCTTCAAAACTACATTTGACCTTCAAAACTACATTTGACCTTCAAAACTACATTTGACCTTCAAAACTACATTTGACCTTCAAAACTACATTTCACCTTCAAAAATACATTTCACCACAAAACAACATCCGACCTGCTAAACTACGTATGGTCTTCCAAACTACATTGACCTTCAAATCTACATTTGACCTTCATAACTACATTTGACTTTCAAAAATACATTTCACGATAAAACTACATTTAACCTTCAAAACTACATTTGACCTTTCAATCATCTATGTCCAAAACTGCATTTGACCTTCAAAACTGCATTTTACCTTCAAAACTACATTTAACCTTCAAAACTACATTTGACCTTCAATCATCTATGTCCAAAACTGCATTTGACCTTCAAAACTGCATTTGACCTTCAAAACTACATTTGACATTTAAAACAACATTTGACCTTCAAAATTACATTTGCTCATCAAAACTTCATTTGGTCTTCAATCAACTATGTTCAAAACTACGTTTGACCTTCAAAACTACATTTCTCCTTCATTACTACATTTGTTCTTCAATATTACATTTGGCCTTCAAAACTGCATTTGACCTTCAAAACTACATTTGACCATCAAAACTACATTTGACCTTTAGAAATACATTTGACTTTCAAAACTGAATTTGACCTTCAAAACTGTATTTGATTTTCAAAACTACATTTGACCTTCAAAACTACATTTGATCTTCAAAAATACATTTCACCACAAAACAACATCCGACCTGCAAAACTACGTATGGTCTTCCAAACGACATTGACCTTCAAATCTACAATTGACCTTCAAAACTGCATTTGACCTTCAAAACTACATTTGACATTTAAAACAACATTTGACCTTCAAAATTACATTTGATCATCAAAACTACATTTGACCTTTAGAAATACATTTGACCTTCAAACATCTATGTTCAAAACTACATTTGGCCTTAAAATCTGTATTTGACCTTCAAAAATACATTTGGACTTTAATCATCTATATTCAAAACTACATTTGACCTTCAATCATCTATGTTCAAAACTACATTTGACCTTAAAAAATACATTTGACCTTCAAAACTACATTTGACCATCAAAAATACATTTCACCACAAAACAATATCCGACCTGAAAAACTACGTATGGTATTCCAAACGACATTTGACCTTCAAATCTCCAATTGACCTTCAAAACTGCATTTGACCTTCAAAACTACATTTGACCTTCAAAACTACATTTGACCTGCAATCATCTATGTTCAAAACTACATTTGACCTTCAAAACTACATTTGACCTTCAAAACTACATTTGACCTTCAAAACTACATTTGATCTTCAAAACTACATTTGACCTTCAAAACTACATTTGACCTTCAAAACTACATTTGACCTTCAAAACTACATTTAGCCTTCAATCCTCTATGTTCAAAACTACATTTGACCTTCGAAACTGCATTTGACCTTCAAAACTTCATTTGACTTTCAAAACTGCATTTGACCTTCAAAACTACATTTGACCTGCAATCATCTATGTTCAAAACTACATTTGACCTTCAAAACTACATTTGACCTTCAAAACTACATTTGACCTTCAAAACTACATTTGAACTTCAAAACTACATTTGACCTTCAAAACTACATTTGACCTTCAAAACTACATTTGACCTTCAAAACTACATTTGACCTTCAAAACTACATTTGACCTTCAAAACTACATTTGACCTTCAAAACTACATTTGACCTTCAAAACTACATTTGACCTTCAAAACTACATTTGACCTTCAAAACTACATTTGACCTTCAAAACTACATTTGACCTTCAAAACTACATTTGACCTTCAAAACTACATTTGATCTTCAAAACTACATTTGACCTTCAAAACTACATTTGACCTTCAAAACTACATTTGACCTTCAAAATTACATTTCACCACAGAACAACATCCGACTTGCAAAACTACGTATTCTCTTCCAAACGACATTGACCTTCAAATCTACAATTGACCTTCAAAACTGCATTTGACTTTCAAAACTACATTTGACCTTTAGAAATACATTTGACCATCAATCATCTATGTTCAAAACTACATTTAACCTTCAAAACTGCATTTGACCTTCAAATCTACATTGGACCTTCAAAACTACATTTGACCTTTAGAAATACATTTGACCTTTAGAAATACATTTGACCTTCAAAACTACATTTGACCTTCAATCATCTATGTTCAAAACTACATTTGACCTTTAAAACTACAATTGACCTTCAATCATCTGTGTTCAAAACCACATTTGACCTTCATAACTACATTAGACCTTCATAACTACATTTGACCTTCATAACTACATTTGACCATCAAAAATACATTTCACCACAAAACTACATTTAACCTTCAAAACTACATTTGACCTTCAATCATCTATGTCCCAAACTGCATTTGACCTTCAAAACTGCATTTGACCTTCAAAACTACATTTGACCTTCAAAACTACATTTGACCATCAAAAATACATTTCACCACAAAACTACATTTAACCTTCAAAACTACATTTGACCTTCAATCATCTATGTCCAAAACTGCATTTGATGTTCAAAACTGCATTTTACCTTCAAAACTACATTTGACATTTAAAACAACATTTGACCTTCAAATCTACAATTGACCTTCAAAGCTGCATTTGACCTTCAAAACTACATTTCTCCTTCATTACTACATTTGTTCTTCAATATTACATTTGACCTTCAAAACTTCATTTGACCTTCAAAACTACATTTGACCTTTTGAAATTCATTTGACCTTCAATCATCTATGTTCAAACTACATTTGACCTTCAAATCTGCATTTGACCTTTAAAACTGCATTTGACCTTCAAAACTACATTTGACCTTCAAAACAACATTTGACCTTTAAAACTACATTTCACCTTCAAAATAACATTTCACCTTCAAAACTACATTTGTCCTTCGATCATCTATGTTCAAAACTACATTTGACCTTCAAAACTACATTTAACCTTCAATACCACATTTGTCCTTCAATACTACATTTGACCATCAAAACTACATATGACCTTCAATCATCTGTGTTCAAAACCACATTGGACCTTCAAAACTACATTTAACCTTTAATACCACATTTGTCCTTCAATACTACATTTGACCTTCTAAACTACATTTGACTTTCAAAACTACATTTGACCTTCAAAACTACATTTGACGTTCGAAACTACATTTGACCTTAAAAACTACTTTTGACCTTCAAAAATACGTTTCACCAAAAAACAACATCCGACCTGCAAAACTACGTATGGTCTTCCAAACGACATTTGACCTTCAAATCTACAATTGACCTTCAAAACTGAATTTTACCTTCAAAACTACATTTGACCTTCAAAACAACATTTGACCTTTAAAACTACATTTGACCTTCAAAACAACATTTGACCTTCAAAACTACATTTGACCTTCAATCATCTATGTTCAAAACTACATTTGACCTTCAAATCTGCATTTGACCTTCAAAACTACATTTGACCTTCAATCATCTATGTCCCAAACTGCATTTGACCTTCAAATCTACAATTGACCTTCAAAACTGCATTTGACCTTCAAAACTACACTTGACATTTAAAACAACATTTGACCTTCAAAATTACATTTGATCATCAAAACTACATTTGACCTTTAGAAATACATTTGACCTTCAAACATCTATGTTCAAAACTACATTTGACCTTAAAATCTGCATTTGACCTTCAAAAATACATTTGGACTTTAATCATCTATATTCATATATACATTTGATCTCCAAAACTACATTTGATCTGCAAAACTACATTTGAACTTCAAAACTACATTTGACCTACATAACTGCATTTGACCTTCAAAACTACATTTGACCTTCAAAACTACATTTGACTTTCAAAAGTACATAGAACCTTCAAAACTACATTTGACCTTCAAAACTACATTTGACCTTCAAAACTACATTTGACCTTCAAACCTACATTCGACCAACAAAACTACATTTCTCCTACAATACTACCTTTGACCTTCAAAACTACATTTGACCTTCAAAACTACATTTGACCTTCAAAACTACATTTGACCTTCAAAACTACATTTGACCTTCAAAACTTCATTTGACCTTCAAAACTACATTTCACCTTCAAAACTACATTTGAACTTCATAACTACATTTCACCTTCAAAAATACATTTCACCACAAAACAACATCCGACCTGCTAAACTACGTATGGTCTTCCAAACTACATTGACCTTCAAATCTACATTTGACCTTCATAACTACATTTGACTTTCAAAAATACATTTCACCATAAAACTACATTTAACCTTCAAAACTACATTTGACCTTCAATCATCTATGTCCAAAACTGCATTTGACCTTCAAAACTGCATTTGACCTTCAAAACTACATTTGACATTTAAAACAACATTTGACCTTCAAAATTACATTTGCTCATCAAAACTTCATTTGGTCTTCAATCAACTATGTTCAAAACTACGTTTGACCTTCAAAACTACATTTCTCCTTCATTACTACATTTGTTCTTCAATATTACATTTGACCTTCAAAACTGCATTTGACCTTCAAAACTACATTTGACCATCAAAACTACATTTGACCGTTAGAAATACATTTGACTTTCAAAACTGAATTTGACCTTCAAAACTGCATTTGATTTTCAAAACTACATTTGACCTTCAAAACTACATTTGATCTTCAAAAGTACATTTGACCTTCAAAACTACATTTAACCTTCAAAACTACATTTGACCTTCAATCATCTATGTCCAAAACTTCATTTGACCTTCAAAACCACATTTCTCCTTCAATACTAGATTTGTTCTTCAATATTACATTTGACCTTCAAAACTCCATTTGACCTTGAAAACTACATTTGACCTTCAAAACTACATTTATCCTTCATTACTACGTTTGTTCTTCAATATTACATTTGACCTTCAAAACTGCATTTGACCTTCGAAACTGCATTTGACCTTCAAAATTTCATTTGACTTTCAAAACTGCATTTGACCTTCAAAACTACATTTGACCTTCAAAACTACATTTGACCTTCAAAACTACATTTGACCTTCAAAACTACATTTGACCTTCAAAACTACATTTGACCTTCAAAACTACATTTGACCTTCAAAACTACATTTGACCTTCAAAACTACATTTGACCTTCAAAACTACATTTGACCTTCAAAACTACATTTGACCTTCAAAACTGCATTTGACCTTCAAAACTACATTTGACCTTCAAAACTACATTTAGCCTTCAATCCTCTATGTTCAAAACTACATTTGACCTTCAAAACTACATTTGACCTTCAAAACTACATTTGACCTTCAAAACTACATTTGACCTTCAAAACTACATTTGACCTTCAAAACTACATTTGACCTTCAAAACTACAATTGACCTTCAAAACTACATTTGACCTTCAAAACTACATTTGACCTTCAAAACTACATTTGACCTTCAAAACTACATTTCACCTTCAAAAATACATTTCACCACAAAACAACATCCGACCTGCTAAACTACGTATGGTCTTCCAAACTACATTGACCTTCAAATCTACATTTGACCTTCATAACTACATTTGACTTTCAAAAATACATTTCACGATAAAACTACATTTAACCTTCAAAACTACATTTGACCTTTCAATCATCTATGTCCAAAACTGCATTTGACCTTCAAAACTGCATTTTACCTTCAAAACTACATTTAACCTTCAAAACTACATTTGACCTTCAATCATCTATGTCCAAAACTGCATTTGACCTTCAAAACTGCATTTGACCTTCAAAACTACATTTGACATTTAAAACAACATTTGACCTTCAAAATTACATTTGCTCATCAAAACTTCATTTGGTCTTCAATCAACTATGTTCAAAACTACGTTTGACCTTCAAAACTACATTTCTCCTTCATTACTACATTTGTTCTTCAATATTACATTTGGCCTTCAAAACTGCATTTGACCTTCAAAACTACATTTGACCATCAAAACTACATTTGACCTTTAGAAATACATTTGACTTTCAAAACTGAATTTGACCTTCAAAACTGTATTTGATTTTCAAAACTACATTTGACCTTCAAAACTACATTTGATCTTCAAAAATACATTTCACCACAAAACAACATCCGACCTGCAAAACTACGTATGGTCTTCCAAACGACATTGACCTTCAAATCTACAATTGACCTTCAAAACTGCATTTGACCTTCAAAACTACATTTGACATTTAAAACAACATTTGACCTTCAAAATTACATTTGATCATCAAAACTACATTTGACCTTTAGAAATACATTTGACCTTCAAACATCTATGTTCAAAACTACATTTGACCTTAAAATCTGTATTTGACCTTCAAAAATACATTTGGACTTTAATCATCTATATTCAAAACTACATTTGACCTTCAATCATCTATGTTCAAAACTACATTTGACCTTAAAAAATACATTTGACCTTCAAAACTACATTTGACCTTCATAACTACATTTGACCATCAAAAATACATTTCACCACAAAACAATATCCGACCTGAAAAACTACGTATGGTATTCCAAACGACATTTGACCTTCAAATCTCCAATTGACCTTCAAAACTGCATTTGACCTTCAAAACTACATTTGACCTTCAAAACTACATTTGACCTGCAATCATCTATGTTCAAAACTACATTTGACCTTCAAAACTACATTTGACCTTCAAAACTACATTTGACCTTCAAAACTACATTTGACCTTCAAAATTACATTTGACCTTCAAAACTACATTTGACCTTCAAAACTACATTTGACCTTCAAAACTACATTTGACCTTCAAAACTACATTTAGCCTTCAATCCTCTATGTTCAAAACTACATTTGACCTTCGAAACTGCATTTGACCTTCAAAACTTCATTTGACTTTCAAAACTGCATTTGACCTTCAAAACTACATTTGACCTGCAATCATCTATGTTCAAAACTACATTTGACCTTCAAAACTACATTTGACCTTCAAAACTACATTTGACCTTCAAAACTACATTTGACCTTCAAAACTACATTTGACCTTCAAAACTACATTTGACCTTCAAAACTACATTTGACCTTCAAAACTACATTTGACCTTCAAAACTACATTTGACCTTCAAAACTACATTTGACCTTCAAAACTACATTTGACCTTCAAAACTACATTTGACCTTCAAAACTACATTTGACCTTCAAAACTACATTTGACCTTCAAAACTACATTTGACCTTCAAAACTACATTTGACCTTCAAAACTACATTTGACCTTCAAAACTACATTTGACCTTCAAAACTACATTTGACCTTCAAAACTACATTTGACCTTCAAAACTACATTTGACCTTCAAAACTACATTTGACCTTCAAAACTACATTTGACCTTCAAAACTACATTTGACCTTCAAAACTACATTTGACCTTCAAAACTACATTTGACCTTCAAAACTACATTTGACCTTCAAAATTACATTTCACCACAGAACAACATCCGACTTGCAAAACTACGTATTGTCTTCCAAACGACATTGACCTTCAAATCTACAATTGACCTTCAAAACTGCATTTGACTTTCAAAACTACATTTGACCTTTAGAAATACATTTGACCTTCAATCATCTATGTTCAAAACTACATTTAACCTTCAAAACTGCATTTGACCTTCAAATCTACATTGGACCTTCAAAACTACATTTGACCTTTAGAAATACATTTGACCTTTAGAAGTACATTTGACCTTCAAAACTACATTTGACCTTCAATCATCTATGTTCAAAACTACATTTGACCTTCAAAACTACATTTGACCTTCAATCATCTGTGTTCAAAACCACATTTGACCTTCATAACTACATTTGACCTTCATAACTACATTTGACCATCAAAAATACATTTCACCACAAAACTACATTTAACCTTCAAAACTACATTTGACCTTCAATCATCTATGTCCCAAACTGCATTTGACCTTCAAAACTGCATTTGACCTTCAAAACTACATTTGACCTTCAAAACTACATTTGACCATCAAAAATACATTTCACCACAAAACTACATTTAACCTTCAAAACTACATTTGACCTTCAATCATCTATGTCCAAAACTGCATTTGACGTTCAAAACTGCATTTTACCTTCAAAACTACATTTGACATTTAAAACAACATTTGACCTTCAAATCTACAATTGACCTTCAAAGCTGCATTTGACCTTCAAAACTACATTTCTCCTTCATTACCACATTTGTTCTTCAATATTACATTTGACCTTCAAAACTTCATTTGACCTTCAAAACTACATTTGACCTTTTGAAATTCATTTGACCTTCAATCATCTATGTTCAAACTACATTTGACCTTCAAATCTGCATTTGACCTTTAAAACTGCATTTGACCTTCAAAACTACATTTGACCTTCAAAACAACTTTTGACCTTTAAAACTACATTTCACCTTCAAAACAACATTTCACCTTCAAAACTACATTTGACCTTCGATCATCTATGTTCAAAACTACATTTGACCTTCAGATCTGCATTTGACCATCAAAACTACATATGACCTTCAATCATCTGTGTTCAAAACCACATTGGACCTTCAAAACTACATTTAACCTTCAATACCACATTTGTCCTTCAATACTACATTTGACCTTCTAAACTACATTTGACTTTCAAAACTACATTTGACCTTCAAAACTACATTTGACGTTCGAAACTACATTTGACCTTAAAAACTACTTTTGACCTTCAAAAATACGTTTCACCAAAAAACAACATCCGACCTGCAAAACTACGTATGGTCTTCCAAACGACATTTGACCTTCAAATCTACAATTGACCTTCAAAACTGAATTTTACCTTCAAAACTACATTTGACCTTCAAAACAACATTTGACCTTTAAAACTACATTTGACCTTCAAAACAACATTTGACCTTCAAAACTACATTTGACCTTCAATCATCTATGTTCAAAACTTCAATTGACCTTCAAAACCACATTTCTCCTTCAATACTAGATTTGTTCTTCAATATTACATTTGACCTTCAAAACTCCATTTGACCTTGAAAACTACATTTGACCTTCAAAACTACATTTATCCTTCATTACTACATTTGTTCTTCAATATTACATTTGACCTTCAAAACTGCATTTGACCTTCAAAACTACATTTAACCTTCAAAACTACATTTCACCTTTAGAAATACATTTGACCTTCAATCGTCTATGTTCAAACTACATTTGACCTTCAAATCTGCATTTGACCTTCAAAACTACATTTAGCCTTCAATCCTCTATGTTCAAAACTACATTTGACCTTCGAAACTGCATTTGACCTTCAAAACTTCATTTGACTTTCAAAACTGCATTTGACCTTCAAAACTACATTTGACCTGCAATCATCTATGTTCAAAACTACATTTGACCTTCAAAACTACATTTGACCTTCAAAACTACATTTGACATTCAAAACTACATTTGACCTTCAAAACTACATTTGACCTTCAAAACTACATTTGACCTTCAAAACTACATTTGACCTTCAAAACTACATTTGACCTTCATAACTACATTTGACCTTCTAAACTACATTTGACCTTCAAAACTACATTTGACCTTCAAAAGTACATTTGACCTTCAAAACTACATTTGACCTTCAAAACTACATTTGACCTTCAAAACTACATTTGACCTTCAAAACTACATTTGACCTTCAAAACTACATTTGACCTTCAAAACTACATTTGACCTTCAAAACTACATTTGACCTTCAAAACTACATTTGACCTTCAAAACTACAATTGACCTTCAAAACTACATTTGACCTTCAAAACTACATTTGACCTTCAAAACTACATTTGACCTTCAAAAATACATTTCACCTTCAAAAATACATTTCACCACAAAACAACATCCGACCTGCTAAACTACGTATGGTCTTCCAAACTACATTGACCTTCAAATCTACATTTGACCTTCATAACTACATTTGACTTTCAAAAATACATTTCACGATAAAACTACATTTAACCTTCAAAACTACATTTGACCTTTCAATCATCTATGTCCAAAACTGCATTTGACCTTCAAAACTGCATTTTACCTTCAAAACTACATTTAACCTTCAAAACTACATTTGACCTTCAATCATCTATGTCCAAAACTGCATTTGACCTTCAAAACTGCATTTGACCTTCAAAACTACATTTGACATTTAAAACAACATTTGACCTTCAAAATTACATTTGCTCATCAAAACTTCATTTGGTCTTCAATCAACTATGTTCAAAACTACGTTTGACCTTCAAAACTACATTTCTCCTTCATTACTACATTTGTTCTTCAATATTACATTTGGCCTTCAAAACTGCATTTGACCTTCAAAACTAAATTTGACCATCAAAACTACATTTGACCTTTAGAAATACATTTGACTTTCAAAACTGAATTTGACCTTCAAAACTGTATTTGATTTTCAAAACTACATTTGACCTTCAAAACTACATTTGATCTTCAAAAATACATTTCACCACAAAACAACATCCGACCTGCAAAACTACGTATGGTCTTCCAAACGACATTGACCTTCAAATCTACAATTGACCTTCAAAACTGCATTTGACCTTCAAAACTACATTTGACATTTAAAACAACATTTGACCTTCAAAATTACATTTGATCATCAAAACTACATTTGACCTTTAGAAATACATTTGACCTTCAAACATCTATGTTCAAAACTACATTTGACCTTAAAATCTGTATTTGACCTTCAAAAATACATTTGGACTTTAATCATCTATATTCAAAACTACATTTGACCTTCAATCATCTATGTTCAAAACTACATTTGACCTTAAAAAATACATTTGACCTTCAAAACTACATTTGACCTTCATAACTACATTTGACCATCAAAAATACATTTCACCACAAAACAATATCCGACCTGAAAAACGACGTATGGTATTCCAAACGACATTTGACCTTCAAATCTCCAATTGACCTTCAAAACTGCATTTGACCTTCAAAACTACATTTGACCTTCAAAACTACATTTGACCTGCAATCATCTATGTTCAAAACTACATTTGACCTTCAAAACTACATTTGACCTTCAAAACTACATTTGACCTTCAAAACTACATTTGACCTTCAAAATTACATTTGACCTTCAAAACTACATTTGACCTTCAAAACTACATTTGACCTTCAAAACTACATTTAGCCTTCAATCCTCTATGTTCAAAACTACATTTGACCTTCGAAACTGCATTTGACCTTCAAAACTTCATTTGACTTTCAAAACTGCATTTGACCTTCAAAACTACATTTGACCTGCAATCATCTATGTTCAAAACTACATTTGACCTTCAAAACTACATTTGACCTTCAAAACTACATTTGACCTTCAAAACTACATTTGACCTTCAAAACTACATTTGACCTTCAAAACTACATTTGACCTTCAAAACTACATTTGACCTTCAAAACTACATTTGACCTTCAAAACTACATTTGACCTTCAAAACTACATTTGACCTTCAAAACTACATTTGACCTTCAAAACTACATTTGACCTTCAAAACTACATTTGACCTTCAAAACTACATTTGACCTTCAAAACTACATTTGACCTTCAAAACTACATTTGACCTTCAAAACTACATTTGACCTTCAAAACTACATTTGACCTTCAAAACTACATTTGACCTTCAAAACTACATTTGACCTTCAAAACTACATTTGACCTTCAAAACTACATTTGACCTTCAAAACTACATTTGACCTTCAAAACTACATTTGACCTTCAAAACTACATTTGACCTTCAAAACTACATTTGACCTTCAAAACTACATTTGACCTTCAAAACTACATTTGACCTTCAAAACTACATTTGACCTTCAAAACTACATTTGACCTTCAAAATTACATTTCACCACAGAACAACATCCGACTTGCAAAACTACGTATTGTCTTCCAAACGACATTGACCTTCAAATCTACAATTGACCTTCAAAACTGCATTTGACTTTCAAAACTACATTTGACCTTTAGAAATACATTTGACCTTCAATCATCTATGTTCAAAACTACATTTAACCTTCAAAACTGCATTTGACCTTCAAATCTACATTGGACCTTCAAAACTACATTTGACCTTTAGAAATACATTTGACCTTTAGAAATACATTTGACCTTCAAAACTACATTTGACCTTCAATCATCTATGTTCAAAACTACATTTGACCTTCAAAACTACATTTGACCTGCAATCATCTGTGTTCAAAACCACATTTGACCTTCATAACTACATTTGACCTTCATAACTACATTTGACCATCAAAAATACATTTCACCACAAAACTACATTTAACCTTCAAAACTACATTTGACCTTCAATCATCTATGTCCCAAACTGCATTTGACCTTCAAAACTGCATTTGACCTTCAAAACTACATTTGACCTTCAAAACTACATTTGACCATCAAAAATACATTTCACCACAAAACTACATTTAACCTTCAAAACTACATTTGACCTTCAATCATCTATGTCCAAAACTGCATTTGACGTTCAAAACTGCATTTTACCTTCAAAACTACATTTGACATTTAAAACAATATTTGACCTTCAAATCTACAATTGACCTTCAAAGCTGCATTTGACCTTCAAAACTACATTTCTCCTTCATTACTACATTTGTTCTTCAATATTACATTTGACCTTCAAAACTTCATTTGACCTTCAAAACTACATTTGACCTTTTGAAATTCATTTGACCTTCAATCATCTATGTTCAAACTACATTTGACCTTCAAATCTGCATTTGACCTTTAAAACTGCATTTGACCTTCAAAACTACATTTGACCTTCAAAACAACATTTGACCTTTAAAACTACATTTCACCTTCAAAACAACATTTCACCTTCAAAACTACATTTGACCTTCGATCATCTATGTTCAAAACTACATTTGACCTTCAGATCTGCATTTGACCATCAAAACTACATATGACCTTCAATCATCTGTGTTCAAAACCACATTGGACCTTCAAAACTACATTTAACCTTCAATACCACATTTGTCCTTCAATACTACATTTGACCTTCTAAACTACATTTGACTTTCAAAACTACATTTGACCTTCAAAACTACATTTGACGTTCGAAACTACATTTGACCTTAAAAACTACTTTTGACCTTCAAAAATACGTTTCACCAAAAAACAACATCCGACCTGCAAAACTACGTATGGTCTTCCAAACGACATTTGACCTTCAAATCTACAATTGACCTTCAAAACTGAATTTTACCTTCAAAACTACATTTGACCTTCAAAACAACATTTGACCTTTAAAACTACATTTGACCTTCAAAACAACATTTGACCTTCAAAACTACATTTGACCTTCAATCATCTATGTTCAAAACTTCAATTGACCTTCAAAACCACATTTCTCCTTCAATACTAGATTTGTTCTTCAATATTACATTTGACCTTCAAAACTCCATTTGACCTTGAAAACTACATTTGACCTTCAAAACTACATTTATCCTTCATTACTACATTTGTTCTTCAATATTACATTTGACCTTCAAAACTGCATTTGACCTTCAAAACTACATTTAACCTTCAAAACTACATTTCACCTTTAGAAATACATTTGACCTTCAATCGTCTATGTTCAAACTACATTTGACCTTCAAATCTGCATTTGACCTTCAAAACTACATTTAGCCTTCAATCCTCTATGTTCAAAACTACATTTGACCTTCGAAACTGCATTTGACCTTCAAAACTTCATTTGACTTTCAAAACTGCATTTGACCTTCAAAACTACATTTGACCTGCAATCATCTATGTTCAAAACTACATTTGACCTTCAAAACTACATTTGACCTTCAAAACTACATTTGACATTCAAAACTACATTTGACCTTCAAAACTACATTTGACCTTCAAAACTACATTTGACCTTCAAAACTACATTTGACCTTCAAAACTACATTTGACCTTCATAACTACATTTGACCTTCTAAACTACATTTGACCTTCAAAACTACATTTGACCTTCAAAAGTACATTTGACCTTCAAAACTACATTTGACCTTCAAAACTACATTTGACCTTCAAAACTACATTTGACGTTCAAAACTACATTTGACCTTCAAAACTACATTTGACGTTCAAAACTACATTTGACCTTCAAAACTACATTTGACCTTCAAAACTACATTTGACCTTCAAAACTACATTTGACCTTCAAAACTACATTTGACCTTCAAAACTACATTTGACCTTCAAAACTACATTTGACCTTCAAAACTACATTTGACCTTCAAAACTACATTTGACCTTCAAAACTACATTTGACCTTCAAAACTACATTTGACCTTCAAAACTACATTTGACCTTCAAAACTACATTTGACCTTCAAAACTACATTTGACCTTCAAAACTACATTTGACCTTCAAAACTACATTTGACCTTCAAAACTACATTTGACCTTCAAAACTACATTTGACCTTCAAAAGTACATTTGACCTTCAAAACTACATTTGACCTTCAAAACTACATTTGACCTTCAAAACTACATTTGACGTTCAAAACTACATTTGACCTTCAAAACTACATTTGACGTTCAAAACTACATTTGACCTTCAAAACTACATTTGACCTTCAAAACTACATTTGACCTTCAAAACTACATTTGACCTTCAAAACTACATTTGACCTTCAAAACTACATTTGACCTTCAAAACTACATTTGACCTTCAAAACTACATTTGACCTTCAAAACTACATTTGACCTTCAAAACTACATTTGACCTTCAAAACTACATTTGACCTTCAAAACTACATTTGACCTTCAAAACTACATTTGACCTTCAAAACTACATTTGACCTTCAAAACTACATTTGACCTTCAAAACTACATTTGACCTTCAAAACTACATTTGACCTTCAAAACAACATTTGACCTTCAAAACTACATTTGACCTTCAAAACTACATTTGACCTTCAAAACTACATTTGACCTTCAAAACTACAATTGACCTTCAAAACTACATTTGACCTTCAAAACTACATTTGACCTTCAAAACTACATTTGACCTTCAAAACTACATTTGACCTTCAAAACTACATTTGACCTTCAAAACTACATTTCACCTTCAAAAATACATTTCACCACAAAACAACATCCGACCTGCTAAACTACGTATGGTCTTCCAAACTACATTGACCTTCAAATCTACATTTGACCTTCATAACTACATTTGACTTTCAAAAATACATTTCACCATAAAACTACATTTAACCTTCAAAACTATATTTGACCTTCAATCATCTATGTCCAAAACTGCATTTGACCTTCAAAACTGCATTTTACCTTCAAAACTACATTTAACCTTCAAAACTACATTTGACCTTCAATCATCTATGTCTAAAACTGCATTTGACCTTCAAAACTGCATTTGACCTTCAAAACTACATTTGACATTTAAAACAACATTTGACCTTCAAAATTACATTTGCTCATCAAAACTTCATTTGGTCTTCAATCAACTATGTTCAAAACTACGTTTGACCTTCAAAACTACATTTCTCCTTCATTACTACATTTGTTCTTCAATATTACATTTGACCTTCAAAACTGCATTTGATCTTCAAAACTACATTTGACCATCAAAACTACATTTGACCGTTAGAAATACATTTGACTTTCAAAACTGAATTTGACCTTCAAAACTGCATTTGATTTTCAAAACTACATTTGACCTTCAAAACTACATTTGATCTTCAAAAATACATTTCACCACAAAACAACATCCGACCTGCAAAACTACGTATGGTCTTCCAAACGACATTGACCTTCAAATCTACATTTGACCTTCATAACTACATTTGACTTTCAAAAATACATTTCACCATAAAACTACATTTAACCTTCAAAACTACATTTGACCTTCAATCATCTATGTCCAAAACTGCATTTGACCTTCAAAACTGCATTTTACCTTCAAAACTACATTTAACCTTCAAAACTACATTTGACCTTCAATCATCTATGTCTAAAACTGCATTTGACCTTCAAAACTACATTTGACCTTCAAAACTACATTTGACCTTCAAAACTACATTTGACCTTCAAAATTACATTTGCTCATCAAAACTTCATTTGGTCTTCAATCAACTATGTTCAAAACTACGTTTGATCTTCAAAACTACATTTCTCCTTCATTACTACATTTGTTCTTCAATATTACATTTCACCACAGAACAACATCCGACTTGCAAAACTACGTATTGTCTTCCAAACGACATTGACCTTCAAATCTACAATTGACCTTCAAAACTGCATTTGACTTTCAAAACTACATTTGACCTTTAGAAATACATTTGACCTTCAATCATCTATGTTCAAAACTACATTTGACCTTAAAAAATACATTTGACCTTCAAAACTACATTTGACCTTCATAACTACATTTGACCATCAAAAATACATTTCACCACAAAACAATATCCGACCTGAAAAACTACGTATGGTATTCCAAACGACATTTGACCTTCAAATCTCCAATTGACCTTCAAAACTGCATTTGACCTTCAAAACTACATTTGACCTTCAAAACTACATTTGACCTGCAATCATCTATGTTCAAAACTACATTTGACCTTCAAAACTACATTTGACCTTCAAAACTACATTTGACCTTCAAAACTACATTTGACCTGCAATCATCTATGTTCAAAACTACATTTGACCTTCAAAACTACATTTGACCTTCAAAACTACATTTGACCTTCAAAACTACATTTGACCTTCAAAACTACATTTGACCTTCATAACTACATTTGACCTTCTAAACTACATTTGACCTTCAAAACTTCATTGGACTTTCAAAACTGCATTTGACCTTCAAAACTACATTTGACCTGCAATCATCTATGTTCAAAACTACATTTGACCTTCAAAACTACATTTGACCTTCAAAACTACATTTGACCTTCAAAACTACATTTGACCTTCAAAACTACATTTGACCTTCATAACTACATTTGACCTTCTAAACTACATTTGACCTTCAAAACTACATTTGACGTTCAAAACTACATTTGACCTTCAAAACTACATTTGACCTTCAAAACTACATTTGACCTTCAAAACTACATTTGACCTTCAAAACTACATTTGACCTTCAAAACTACATTTGACCTTCAAAACAACATTTGACCTTCAAAACTACATTTGACCTTCAAAACTACATTTGACCTTCAAAACTACATTTGACCTTCAAAACTACATTTGACCTTCAAAACTACATTTGACCTTCAAAACTACATTTGACCTTCAAAACTACATTTGACCTTCAAAACTACATTTGACCTTCAAAACTACATTTGACCTTCAAAACTACATTTGACCTTCAAAACTACATTTGACCTTCAAAACTACATTTGACCTTCAAAATTACATTTCACCACAGAACAACATCCGACTTGCAAAACTACGTATTGTCTTCCAAACGACATTGACCTTCAAATCTACAATTGACCTTCAAAACTGCATTTGACTTTCAAAACTACATTTGACCTTTAGAAATACATTTGACCTTCAATCATCTATGTTCAAAACTACATTTAACCTTCAAAACTGCATTTGACCTTCAAATCTACATTGGACCTTCAAAACTACATTTGACCTTTAGAAATACATTTGACCTTTAGAAATACATTTGACCTTCAAAACTACATTTGACCTTCAATCATCTATGTTCAAAACTACATTTGACCTTCAAAACTACATTTGACCTGCAATCATCTGTGTTCAAAACCACATTTGACCTTCATAACTACATTTGACCTTCATAACTACATTTGACCATCAAAAATACATTTCACCACAAAACTACATTTAACCTTCAAAACTACATTTGACCTTCAATCATCTATGTCCCAAACTGCATTTGACCTTCAAAACTGCATTTGACCTTCAAAACTACATTTGACCTTCAAAACTACATTTGACCATCAAAAATACATTTCACCACAAAACTACATTTAACCTTCAAAACTACATTTGACCTTCAATCATCTATGTCCAAAACTGCATTTGACGTTCAAAACTGCATTTTACCTTCAAAACTACATTTGACATTTAAAACAATATTTGACCTTCAAATCTACAATTGACCTTCAAAGCTGCATTTGACCTTCAAAACTACATTTCTCCTTCATTACTACATTTGTTCTTCAATATTACATTTGACCTTCAAAACTTCATTTGACCTTCAAAACTACATTTGACCTTTTGAAATTCATTTGACCTTCAATCATCTATGTTCAAACTACATTTGACCTTCAAATCTGCATTTGACCTTTAAAACTGCATTTGACCTTCAAAACTACATTTGACCTTCAAAACAACATTTGACCTTTAAAACTACATTTCACCTTCAAAACAACATTTCACCTTCAAAACTACATTTGACCTTCGATCATCTATGTTCAAAACTACATTTGACCTTCAGATCTGCATTTGACCATCAAAACTACATATGACCTTCAATCATCTGTGTTCAAAACCACATTGGACCTTCAAAACTACATTTAACCTTCAATACCACATTTGTCCTTCAATACTACATTTGACCTTCTAAACTACATTTGACTTTCAAAACTACATTTGACCTTCAAAACTACATTTGACGTTCGAAACTACATTTGACCTTAAAAACTACTTTTGACCTTCAAAAATACGTTTCACCAAAAAACAACATCCGACCTGCAAAACTACGTATGGTCTTCCAAACGACATTTGACCTTCAAATCTACAATTGACCTTCAAAACTGAATTTTACCTTCAAAACTACATTTGACCTTCAAAACAACATTTGACCTTTAAAACTACATTTGACCTTCAAAACAACATTTGACCTTCAAAACTACATTTGACCTTCAATCATCTATGTTCAAAACTTCAATTGACCTTCAAAACCACATTTCTCCTTCAATACTAGATTTGTTCTTCAATATTACATTTGACCTTCAAAACTCCATTTGACCTTGAAAACTACATTTGACCTTCAAAACTACATTTATCCTTCATTACTACATTTGTTCTTCAATATTACATTTGACCTTCAAAACTGCATTTGACCTTCAAAACTACATTTAACCTTCAAAACTACATTTCACCTTTAGAAATACATTTGACCTTCAATCGTCTATGTTCAAACTACATTTGACCTTCAAATCTGCATTTGACCTTCAAAACTACATTTAGCCTTCAATCCTCTATGTTCAAAACTACATTTGACCTTCGAAACTGCATTTGACCTTCAAAACTTCATTTGACTTTCAAAACTGCATTTGACCTTCAAAACTACATTTGACCTGCAATCATCTATGTTCAAAACTACATTTGACCTTCAAAACTACATTTGACCTTCAAAACTACATTTGACATTCAAAACTACATTTGACCTTCAAAACTACATTTGACCTTCAAAACTACATTTGACCTTCAAAACTACATTTGACCTTCAAAACTACATTTGACCTTCATAACTACATTTGACCTTCTAAACTACATTTGACCTTCAAAACTACATTTGACCTTCAAAAGTACATTTGACCTTCAAAACTACATTTGACCTTCAAAACTACATTTGACCTTCAAAACTACATTTGACGTTCAAAACTACATTTGACCTTCAAAACTACATTTGACGTTCAAAACTACATTTGACCTTCAAAACTACATTTGACCTTCAAAACTACATTTGACCTTCAAAACTACATTTGACCTTCAAAACTACATTTGACCTTCAAAACTACATTTGACCTTCAAAACTACATTTGACCTTCAAAACTACATTTGACCTTCAAAACTACATTTGACCTTCAAAACTACATTTGACCTTCAAAACTACATTTGACCTTCAAAACTACATTTGACCTTCAAAACTACATTTGACCTTCAAAACTACATTTGACCTTCAAAACTACATTTGACCTTCAAAACTACATTTGACCTTCAAAACTACATTTGACCTTCAAAACAACATTTGACCTTCAAAACTACATTTGACCTTCAAAACTACATTTGACCTTCAAAACTACATTTGACCTTCAAAACTACAATTGACCTTCAAAACTACATTTGACCTTCAAAACTACATTTGACCTTCAAAACTACATTTGACCTTCAAAACTACATTTGACCTTCAAAACTACATTTGACCTTCAAAACTACATTTCACCTTCAAAAATACATTTCACCACAAAACAACATCCGACCTGCTAAACTACGTATGGTCTTCCAAACTACATTGACCTTCAAATCTACATTTGACCTTCATAACTACATTTGACTTTCAAAAATACATTTCACCATAAAACTACATTTAACCTTCAAAACTATATTTGACCTTCAATCATCTATGTCCAAAACTGCATTTGACCTTCAAAACTGCATTTTACCTTCAAAACTACATTTAACCTTCAAAACTACATTTGACCTTCAATCATCTATGTCTAAAACTGCATTTGACCTTCAAAACTGCATTTGACCTTCAAAACTACATTTGACATTTAAAACAACATTTGACCTTCAAAATTACATTTGCTCATCAAAACTTCATTTGGTCTTCAATCAACTATGTTCAAAACTACGTTTGACCTTCAAAACTACATTTCTCCTTCATTACTACATTTGTTCTTCAATATTACATTTGACCTTCAAAACTGCATTTGATCTTCAAAACTACATTTGACCATCAAAACTACATTTGACCGTTAGAAATACATTTGACTTTCAAAACTGAATTTGACCTTCAAAACTGCATTTGATTTTCAAAACTACATTTGACCTTCAAAACTACATTTGATCTTCAAAAATACATTTCACCACAAAACAACATCCGACCTGCAAAACTACGTATGGTCTTCCAAACGACATTGACCTTCAAATCTACATTTGACCTTCATAACTACATTTGACTTTCAAAAATACATTTCACCATAAAACTACATTTAACCTTCAAAACTACATTTGACCTTCAATCATCTATGTCCAAAACTGCATTTGACCTTCAAAACTGCATTTTACCTTCAAAACTACATTTAACCTTCAAAACTACATTTGACCTTCAATCATCTATGTCTAAAACTGCATTTGACCTTCAAAACTACATTTGACCTTCAAAACTACATTTGACCTTCAAAACTACATTTGACCTTCAAAATTACATTTGCTCATCAAAACTTCATTTGGTCTTCAATCAACTATGTTCAAAACTACGTTTGATCTTCAAAACTACATTTCTCCTTCATTACTACATTTGTTCTTCAATATTACATTTCACCACAGAACAACATCCGACTTGCAAAACTACGTATTGTCTTCCAAACGACATTGACCTTCAAATCTACAATTGACCTTCAAAACTGCATTTGACTTTCAAAACTACATTTGACCTTTAGAAATACATTTGACCTTCAATCATCTATGTTCAAAACTACATTTGACCTTAAAAAATACATTTGACCTTCAAAACTACATTTGACCTTCATAACTACATTTGACCATCAAAAATACATTTCACCACAAAACAATATCCGACCTGAAAAACTACGTATGGTATTCCAAACGACATTTGACCTTCAAATCTCCAATTGACCTTCAAAACTGCATTTGACCTTCAAAACTACATTTGACCTTCAAAACTACATTTGACCTGCAATCATCTATGTTCAAAACTACATTTGACCTTCAAAACTACATTTGACCTTCAAAACTACATTTGACCTTCAAAACTACATTTGACCTGCAATCATCTATGTTCAAAACTACATTTGACCTTCAAAACTACATTTGACCTTCAAAACTACATTTGACCTTCAAAACTACATTTGACCTTCAAAACTACATTTGACCTTCATAACTACATTTGACCTTCTAAACTACATTTGACCTTCAAAACTTCATTGGACTTTCAAAACTGCATTTGACCTTCAAAACTACATTTGACCTGCAATCATCTATGTTCAAAACTACATTTGACCTTCAAAACTACATTTGACCTTCAAAACTACATTTGACCTTCAAAACTACATTTGACCTTCAAAACTACATTTGACCTTCATAACTACATTTGACCTTCTAAACTACATTTGACCTTCAAAACTACATTTGACGTTCAAAACTACATTTGACCTTCAAAACTACATTTGACCTTCAAAACTACATTTGACCTTCAAAACTACATTTGACCTTCAAAACTACATTTGACCTTCAAAACTACATTTGACCTTCAAAACAACATTTGACCTTCAAAACTACATTTGACCTTCAAAACTACATTTGACCTTCAAAACTACATTTGACCTTCAAAACTACATTTGACCTTCAAAACTACATTTGACCTTCAAAACTACATTTGACCTTCAAAACTACATTTGACCATCAAAACTACATTTGACCTTCAAAACTACATTTGACCTTCAAAACTACATTTGACCTTCAAAACTACATTTGACCTTCAAAACTACATTTGACCTTCAAAACTACATTTGACCTTCAAAACTACATTTGACCTTCAAAACTACATTTGACCTTCAAAACTACAATTGACCTTCAAAACTACATTTGACCTTCAAAACTACATTTGACCTTCAAAAATACATTTCACCTTTAAAAATACATTTCACCACAAAACAACATCCGACCTGCTAAACTACGTATGGTCTTCCAAACTACATTGACCTTCAAATCTACATTTGACCTTCATAACTACATTTGACTTTCAAAAATACATTTCACGATAAAACTACATTTAACCTTCAAAACTACATTTGACCTTTCAATCATCTATGTCCAAAACTGCATTTGACCTTCAAAACTGCATTTTACCTTCAAAACTACATTTAACCTTCAAAACTACATTTGACCTTCAATCATCTATGTCCAAAACTGCATTTGACCTTCAAAACTGCATTTGACCTTCAAAACTACATTTGACATTTAAAACAACATTTGACCTTCAAAATTACATTTGCTCATCAAAACTTCATTTGGTCTTCAATCAACTATGTTCAAAACTACGTTTGACCTTCAAAACTACATTTCTCCTTCATTACTACATTTGTTCTTCAATATTACATTTGGCCTTCAAAACTGCATTTGACCTTCAAAACTACATTTGACCATCAAAACTACATTTGACCTTTAGAAATACATTTGACTTTCAAAACTGAATTTGACCTTCAAAACTGTATTTGATTTTCAAAACTACATTTGACCTTCAAAACTACATTTGATCTTCAAAAATACATTTCACCACAAAACAACATCCGACCTGCAAAACTACGTATGGTCTTCCAAACGACATTGACCTTCAAATCTACAATTGACCTTCAAAACTGCATTTGACCTTCAAAACTACATTTGACATTTAAAACAACATTTGACCTTCAAAATTACATTTGATCATCAAAACTACATTTGACCTTTAGAAATACATTTGACCTTCAAACATCTATGTTCAAAACTACATTTGACCTTAAAATCTGTATTTGACCTTCAAAAATACATTTGGACTTTAATCATCTATATTCAAAACTACATTTGACCTTCAATCATCTATGTTCAAAACTACATTTGACCTTAAAAAATACATTTGACCTTCAAAACTACATTTGACCTTCATAACTACATTTGACCATCAAAAATACATTTCACCACAAAACAATATCCGACCTGAAAAACTACGTATGGTATTCCAAACGACATTTGACCTTCAAATCTCCAATTGACCTTCAAAACTGCATTTGACCTTCAAAACTACATTTGACCTTCAAAACTACATTTGACCTGCAATCATCTATGTTCAAAACTACATTTGACCTTCAAAACTACATTTGACCTTCAAAACTACATTTGACCTTCAAAACTACATTTGACCTTCAAAATTACATTTGACCTTCAAAACTACATTTGACCTTCAAAACTACATTTGACCTTCAAAACTACATTTAACCTTCAAAACTACATTTAGCCTTCAATCCTCTATGTTCAAAACTACATTTGACCTTCGAAACTGCATTTGACCTTCAAAACTTCATTTGACTTTCAAAACTGCATTTGACCTTCAAAACTACATTTGACCTGCAATCATCTATGTTCAAAACTACATTTGACCTTCAAAACTACATTTGACCTTCAAAACTACATTTGACCTTCAAAACTACATTTGACCTTCAAAACTACATTTGACCTTCAAAACTACATTTGACCTTCAAAACTACATTTGACCTTCAAAACTACATTTGACCTTCAAAACTACATTTGACCTTCAAAACTACATTTGACCTTCAAAACTACATTTGACCTTCAAAACTACATTTGACCTTCAAAACTACATTTGACCTTCAAAACTACATTTGACCTTCAAAACTACATTTGACCTTCAAAACTACATTTGACCTTCAAAACTACATTTGACCTTCAAAACTACATTTGACCTTCAAAACTACATTTGACCTTCAAAACTACATTTGACCTTCAAAACTACATTTGACCTTCAAAACTACATTTGACCTTCAAAACTACATTTGACCTTCAAAACTACATTTGACCTTCAAAATTACATTTCACCACAGAACAACATCCGACTTGCAAAACTACGTATTGTCTTCCAAACGACATTGACCTTCAAATCTACAATTGACCTTCAAAACTGCATTTGACTTTCAAAACTACATTTGACCTTTAGAAATACATTTGACCTTCAATCATCTATGTTCAAAACTACATTTAACCTTCAAAACTGCATTTGACCTTCAAATCTACATTGGACCTTCAAAACTACATTTGACCTTTAGAAATACATTTGACCTTTAGAAATACATTTGACCTTCAAAACTACATTTGACCTTCAATCATCTATGTTCAAAACTACATTTGACCTTCAAAACTACATTTGACCTTCAATCATCTGTGTTCAAAACCACATTTGACCTTCATAACTACATTTGACCTTCATAACTACATTTGACCATCAAAAATACATTTCACCACAAAACTACATTTAACCTTCAAAACTACATTTGACCTTCAATCATCTATGTCCCAAACTGCATTTGACCTTCAAAACTGCATTTGACCTTCAAAACTACATTTGACCTTCAAAACTACATTTGACCATCAAAAATACATTTCACCACAAAACTACATTTAACCTTCAAAACTACATTTGACCTTCAATCATCTATGTCCAAAACTGCATTTGACGTTCAAAACTGCATTTTACCTTCAAAACTACATTTGACATTTAAAACAACATTTGACCTTCAAATCTACAATTGACCTTCAAAGCTGCATTTGACCTTCAAAACTACATTTCTCCTTCATTACTACATTTGTTCTTCAATATTACATTTGACCTTCAAAACTTCATTTGACCTTCAAAACTACATTTGACCTTTTGAAATTCATTTGACCTTCAATCATCTATGTTCAAACTACATTTGACCTTCAAATCTGCATTTGACCTTTAAAACTGCATTTGACCTTCAAAACTACATTTGACCTTCAAAACAACATTTGACCTTTAAAACTACATTTCACCTTCAAAACAACATTTCACCTTCAAAACTACATTTGACCTTCGATCATCTATGTTCAAAACTACATTTGACCTTCAGATCTGCATTTGACCATCAAAACTACATATGACCTTCAATCATCTGTGTTCAAAACCACATTGGACCTTCAAAACTACATTTAACCTTCAATACCACATTTGTCCTTCAATACTACATTTGACCTTCTAAACTACATTTGACTTTCAAAACTACATTTGACCTTCAAAACTACATTTGACGTTCGAAACTACATTTGACCTTAAAAACTACTTTTGACCTTCAAAAATACGTTTCACCAAAAAACAACATCCGACCTGCAAAACTACGTATGGTCTTCCAAACGACATTTGACCTTCAAATCTACAATTGACCTTCAAAACTGAATTTTACCTTCAAAACTACATTTGACCTTCAAAACAACATTTGACCTTTAAAACTACATTTGACCTTCAAAACAACATTTGACCTTCAAAACTACATTTGACCTTCAATCATCTATGTTCAAAACTTCAATTGACCTTCAAAACCACATTTCTCCTTCAATACTAGATTTGTTCTTCAATATTACATTTGACCTTCAAAACTCCATTTGACCTTGAAAACTACATTTGACCTTCAAAACTACATTTATCCTTCATTACTACATTTGTTCTTCAATATTACATTTGACCTTCAAAACTGCATTTGACCTTCAAAACTACATTTAACCTTCAAAACTACATTTCACCTTTAGAAATACATTTGACCTTCAATCGTCTATGTTCAAACTACATTTGACCTTCAAATCTGCATTTGACCTTCAAAACTACATTTAGCCTTCAATCCTCTATGTTCAAAACTACATTTGACCTTCGAAACTGCATTTGACCTTCAAAACTTCATTTGACTTTCAAAACTGCATTTGACCTTCAAAACTACATTTGACCTGCAATCATCTATGTTCAAAACTACATTTGACCTTCAAAACTACATTTGACCTTCAAAACTACATTTGACATTCAAAACTACATTTGACCTTCAAAACTACATTTGACCTTCAAAACTACATTTGACCTTCAAAACTACATTTGACCTTCAAAACTACATTTGACCTTCATAACTACATTTGACCTTCTAAACTACATTTGACCTTCAAAACTACAATTGACCTTCAAAACTACATTTGACCTTCAAAACTACATTTGACCTTCAAAACTACATTTGACCTTCAAAACTACATTTGACCTTCAAAACTACATTTGACCTTCAAAACTACATTTCACCTTCAAAAATACATTTCACCACAAAACAACATCCGACCTGCAAAACTACGTATGGTCTTCCAAACTACATTGACCTTCAAATCTACATTTGACCTTCATAACTACATTTGACTTTCAAAAATACATTTCACCATAAAACTACATTTAACCTTCAAAACTATATTTGACCTTCAATCATCTATGTCCAAAACTGCATTTGACCTTCAAAACTGCATTTTACCTTCAAAACTACATTTAACCTTCAAAACTACATTTGACCTTCAATCATCTATGTCTAAAACTGCATTTGACCTTCAAAACTGCATTTGACCTTCAAAACTACATTTGACATTTAAAACAACATTTGACCTTCAAAATTACATTTGCTCATCAAAACTTCATTTGGTCTTCAATCAACTATGTTCAAAACTACGTTTGACCTTCAAAACTACATTTCTCCTTCATTACTACATTTGTTCTTCAATATTACATTTGACCTTCAAAACTGCATTTGATCTTCAAAACTACATTTGACCATCAAAACTACATTTGACCGTTAGAAATACATTTGACTTTCAAAACTGAATTTGACCTTCAAAACTGCATTTGATTTTCAAAACTACATTTGACCTTCAAAACTACATTTGATCTTCAAAAATACATTTCACCACAAAACAACATCCGACCTGCAAAACTACGTATGGTCTTCCAAACGACATTGACCTTCAAATCTACATTTGACCTTCATAACTACATTTGACTTTCAAAAATACATTTCACCATAAAACTACATTTAACCTTCAAAACTACATTTGACCTTCAATCATCTATGTCCAAAACTGCATTTGACCTTCAAAACTGCATTTTACCTTCAAAACTACATTTAACCTTCAAAACTACATTTGACCTTCAATCATCTATGTCTAAAACTGCATTTGACCTTCAAAACTACATTTGACCTTCAAAACTACATTTGACCTTCAAAACTACATTTGACCTTCAAAATTACATTTGCTCATCAAAACTTCATTTGGTCTTCAATCAACTATGTTCAAAACTACGTTTGATCTTCAAAACTACATTTCTCCTTCATTACTACATTTGTTCTTCAATATTACATTTCACCACAGAACAACATCCGACTTGCAAAACTACGTATTGTCTTCCAAACGACATTGACCTTCAAATCTACAATTGACCTTCAAAACTGCATTTGACTTTCAAAACTACATTTGACCTTTAGAAATACATTTGACCTTCAATCATCTATGTTCAAAACTACATTTGACCTTAAAAAATACATTTGACCTTCAAAACTACATTTGACCTTCATAACTACATTTGACCATCAAAAATACATTTCACCACAAAACAATATCCGACCTTAAAAACTACGTATGGTATTCCAAACGACATTTGACCTTCAAATCTCCAATTGACCTTCAAAACTGCATTTGACCTTCAAAACTACATTTGACCTTCAAAACTACATTTGACCTGCAATCATCTATGTTCAAAACTACATTTGACCTTCAAAACTACATTTGACCTTCAAAACTACATTTGACCTTCAAAACTACATTTGACCTTCAAAATTACATTTGACCTTCAAAACTACATTTGACCTTCAAAACTACATTTGACCTTCAAAACTACATTTGACCTTCAAAACTACATTTAGCCTTCAATCCTCTATGTTCAAAACTACATTTGACCTTCGAAACTGCATTTGACCTTCAAAACTTCATTTGACTTTCAAAACTGCATTTGACCTTCAAAACTACATTTGACCTGCAATCATCTATGTTCAAAACTACATTTGACCTTCAAAACTACATTTGACCTTCAAAACTACATTTGACCTTCAAAACTACATTTGACCTTCAAAACTACATTTGACCTTCAAAACTACATTTGACCTTCAAAACTACATTTGACCTTCAAAACTACATTTGACCTTCAAAACTACATTTGACCTTCAAAACTACATTTGACCTTCAAAACTACATTTGACCTTCAAAACTACATTTGACCTTCAAAACTACATTTGACCTTCAAAACTACATTTGACCTTCAAAACTACATTTGACCTTCAAAACTACATTTGACCTTCAAAACTACATTTGACCTTCAAAACTACATTTGACCTTCAAAACTACATTTGACCTTCAAAACTACATTTGACCTTCAAAATTACATTTCACCACAGAACAACATCCGACTTGCAAAACTACGTATTGTCTTACAAACGACATTGACCTTCAAATCTACAATTGACCTTCAAAACTGCATTTGACTTTCAAAACTACATTTGACCTTTAGAAATACATTTGACCTTCAATCATCTATGTTCAAAACTACATTTAACCTTCAAAACTGCATTTGACCTTCAAATCTACATTGGACCTTCAAAACTACATTTGACCTTTAGAAATACATTTGACCTTTAGAAATACATTTGACCTTCAAAACTACATTTGACCTTCAATCATCTATGTTCAAAACTACATTTGACCTTCAAAACTACATTTGACCTTCAAAACTACATTTGACCTTCAATCATCTGTGTTCAAAACCACATTTGACCTTCATAACTACATTTGACCTTCATAACTACATTTGACCATCAAAAATACATTTCACCACAAAACTACATTTAACCTTCAAAACTACATTTGACCTTCAATCATCTATGTCCCAAACTGCATTTGACCTTCAAAACTGCATTTGACCTTCAAAACTACATTTGACCTTCAAAACTACATTTGACCATCAAAAATACATTTCACCACAAAACTACATTTAACCTTCAAAACTACATTTGACCTTCAATCATCTATGTCCAAAACTGCATTTGACGTTCAAAACTGCATTTTACCTTCAAAACTACATTTGACATTTAAAACAACATTTGACCTTCAAATTTACAATTGACCTTCAAAGCTGCATTTGACCTTCAAAACTACATTTCTCCTTCATTACTACATTTGTTCTTCAATATTACATTTGACCTTCAAAACTTCATTTGACCTTCAAAACTACATTTGACCTTCAAAACTACATTTGACCTTCAAAACTACATTTGACCATCAAAAATACATTTCACCACAAAACTACATTTAACCTTCAAAACTACATTTGACCTTCAATCATCTATGTCCAAAACTGCATTTGACGTTCAAAACTGCATTTTACCTTCAAAACTACATTTGACATTTAAAACAACATTTGACCTTCAAATCTACAATTGACCTTCAAAGCTGCATTTGACCTTCAAAACTACATTTCTCCTTCATTACTACATTTGTTCTTCAATATTACATTTGACCTTCAAAACTTCATTTGACCTTCAAAACTACATTTGACCTTTTGAAATTCATTTGACCTTCAATCATCTATGTTCAAACTACATTTGACCTTCAAATCTGCATTTGACCTTTAAAACTGCATTTGACCTTCAAAACTACATTTGACCTTCAAAACAACATTTAACCTTTAAAACTACATTTCACCTTCAAAACAACATTTCACCTTCAAAACTACATTTGACCTTCGATCATCTATGTTCAAAACTACATTTGACCTTCAGATCTGCATTTGACCATCAAAACTACATATGACCTTCAATCATCTGTGTTCAAAACCACATTGGACCTTCAAAACTACATTTAACCTTCAATACCACATTTGTCCTTCAATACTACATTTGACCTTCTAAACTACATTTGACTTTCAAAACTACATTTGACCTTCAAAACTACATTTGACGTTCGAAACTACATTTGACCTTAAAAACTACTTTTGACCTTCAAAAATACGTTTCACCAAAAAACAACATCCGACCTGCAAAACTACGTATGGTCTTCCAAACGACATTTGACCTTCAAATCTACAATTGACCTTCAAAACTGAATTTTACCTTCAAAACTACATTTGACCTTCAAAACAACATTTGACCTTTAAAACTACATTTGACCTTCAAAACAACATTTGACCTTCAAAACTACATTTGACCTTCAATCATCTATGTTCAAAACTTCAATTGACCTTTAAAACCACATTTCTCCTTCAATACTAGATTTGTTCTTCAATATTACATTTGACCTTCAAAACTCCATTTGACCTTGAAAACTACATTTGACCTTCAAAACTACATTTATCCTTCATTACTACATTTGTTCTTCAATATTACATTTGACCTTCAAAACTGCATTTGACCTTCAAAACTACATTTAACCTTCAAAACTACATTTCACCTTTAGAAATACATTTGACCTTCAATCGTCTATGTTCAAACTACATTTGACCTTCAAATCTGCATTTGACCTTCAAAACTACATTTAGCCTTCAATCCTCTATGTTCAAAACTACATTTGACCTTCGAAACTGCATTTGACCTTCAAAACTTCATTTGACTTTCAAAACTGCATTTGACCTTCAAAACTACATTTGACCTGCAATCATCTATGTTCAAAACTACATTTGACCTTCAAAACTACATTTGACCTTCAAAACTACATTTGACATTCAAAACTACATTTGACCTTCAAAACTACATTTGACCTTCAAAACTACATTTGACCTTCAAAACTACATTTGACCTTCAAAACTACATTTGACCTTCATAACTACATTTGACCTTCAAAACTACATTTGACCTTCAAAACTACATTTGACCTTCAAAAGTACATTTGACCTTCAAAACTACATTTGACCTTCAAAACTACATTTGACCTTCAAAACTACATTTCACCACAAAACAACATCCGACCTGCTAAACTACGTATGGTCTTCCAAACTACATTGACCTTCAAATCTACATTTGGTAATAGAAAAAGGTTCATGAATCGGAATAATAAATAATGGAACAGAATAACAAAATGCTATGTACTCACATAGCATCTGCCATTTTGAGTTTTGTGATTTTAAGTACATATTCGTGATCACCAACTTCTAAAATACTTGTTTACAAGCTTGCGAATAATTTTTATTGAAATTGAGTCAGAAATAGCGTTTTTTGACTTTTGGACCGCCACGTTCAATCTACCATACTGAATTTCTTCTATATTTATATATATTTATATATAATCCCTATATTATATAGTTGTCCTTAGTGAGGACCGAGGGACAGGCGGGATCTTCAAAATTGGTAAAATCATTTTAAAATATTACACTAGCCTAAACCGCTCGCTTCGCTCGCGATCTACATATATAGTTAACATGATATTTTATTATTGAATGAATTATAAAATAATGAAATATCTTACTAATACTTTATTTTGAAATACACTAACAATAAGATGATAACCATGTTATCCAAAAAGTTGATATAAGTCGATAAAATAAATTATTGATATAAATAGTGCCAATCTTAATTGCATTCTTTACATTATGATTTATTAAAAAGTACGATATAGTTCGGTAAAGATCTATATAAGTGGATAATAATTGATAAATCTTTAAAATTAACGTTGAAATGGATAAATTTAAAAATAATTTGATTATTATTTCCAATATTAATGTGTTATACAACATTTTATTAACACATAGTGACCAGTATCGACGTATATTCTATTTAATAAAGTTTAATATATTTTATAATATAATTTAATATGTTTTTTTTTTAAATAATGATAATAAATTAATTTTAAATTGGATTTAATTGGACACTTTTAGTAAGAAATATACTATAACATTTTATTTTTGTTTGGGGTGCGTAGTTGCATGGGTCGCGGAAGTATTATTATTATTATTTTCTTCATTTCTCTTTTTTTTCCCTTTTTCCCTCTTTCTCTTCCTCTTCCTTATAAAATAAATTATTGATATAAATAGTGCCAATCTTAATTGCATTCTTTGCATTATGATTTATTAAAAAGTACGATATAGTTCTGTAAAGATTTATATAAGTTGATATTAATTGACAAATCACCAAAATTAACGTTGAAATAGATACATTATAAAATAATTTGATTATTGTTTCCAATAGTAATGTGTTGTACAACATTTTATTAACATATATTGACCTATTACGATGTATATTCTATTTAATAAAGTTTAATATATTTTATAATATAATTTAATATGATTTTTTTTTTTTTTAATAATAATAATAAATTAATTTTTTGATTGGATTTAATTGGACATTTTTAGTGAGAAATATACTATAACATTTTATTTTTGTTTGGGGTGTGTGGTTGCATGGATCGCGGAATCATTATTATCATTATTTTCTTTATTTCTCTTTTTTTTCTCTGTTTCCCTCTTTCTCTCCCTCTTGTTTATAAAACAAATTGTTGATATAAATAGTGTCAATCTTAATTGGATTCTTCGAAATATAATTTTTCAAATTATATTATATACGGTGCTCAAACAAAATAACTTTGAATTACGCGCCACAATACGATCGTAGGTTAGACGTTAGGATGCCTTTATGTTATCTTAAAATTACTTGAAGAAACTTTAATGATGAAACCACCACCATATTGTGACGTATATTTCTATGGATTTCAAATTTTATCTTATTAAGTATGGATCACAATGATTTAAAAGAGATATCAATTTATAAATTGTATAAATGATGGCTGAGTAATCGCCAAAATTACATTTATTTATATTAAAACACAAAAAAAATTCTTATTTTCTATAGATGAATATTATTTGTTATATAGTTCAATTATCATCAATCATTTACTAATAAAAATATCTATACTTAATATTTGTATGGCTGAGTAATCGCTAAAGTTACATTTATTTATGTCAACATACACAATAAATACTTATTTTCATTAGATGAATACTATATGTTTTATACTTAAGTTATCGACAATTATTTGGTAATAAAAAGTATATTCTTAACATCTGTATATACGGTAACAAATTTGTAAATTCAAATACATTCTAATAAATATATTTATATATCAAAATTACATAATTATATATGATCAATTATAAATCATTTGTAATGCGGGCGTTATTACTACAAAAATTATATTTTAATAATAACGACAGTCTCAACCCTGTCAAACGCAGAGAAAAAATGAAAATAAATGAATGTATTTATCATTTTTATGCTTATACTAAAAAAAAAACATTATTTATGCAAATAATTTCTCACAGCGTATATTTTATCAGGGCGAAATCCACAGTGCACATCTTATAACGTGCATGAATACATATAGCATTTACCATTATACATACGTAAATTAAAAATTTCAAAAAATAATGAATACTTGTGCAAATGATCATTCGCAGCATCCATCTGATCTGGACCAGATCTGCGGTGCACATCTTGTAATAAGCATGAATACATGTAGCATTTATCATTATGCATTTGTAAATTAAAAATTTTGAAAAATAATGATTATTTGTACAAATGATCATTCGCAGCATCCATCTCATCTGGACCAGATCTGCGGTGCACATCTTGTAATATGCATGAATACATGTAAAATTTATCATTATGCATTTATAAATTAAAAATTTCGAAAAATAATGAATATTTGTACAATGATCATTCGCAGCATCCATCTCATCTGGACCAGATCTGTGGTGCACATCTTATATAACGTGTATGAGTATATATATAATCTCTACCATTATGCATTATGTATTTTTCGAAAATTAAAAATTTCAAAAAATAATGAATATTTGAAGAAATTATCTTTCACAGCATCCAATACATCTGGACCAATCTTGGTTTTTTATACGATATATGTATGTGTATGACTCTTTACTAATTAACTACCATAAAATAATTTATTTTTGAATTAAATAACATGCATATGTTCAACTTTAATTTATAAGCGTAACGGACGGACGGACGGACGGACGGACGGACGGTCGGACGGTCATTTTAGGAATACCTTTTTTATCATTAAAATCATATTATAACTTAAAATTTTTTTTTTTTCGGTAATATTTAACTTTATACTTTTTGTGACATATATAACGTTAAATAAAAATGATCACATAAAATGAATCACTAGTTTTAAGGGATTTTTACAGTTTGGTCTCACTTGAAGAATTTTAATATAATGTAGATGTAGATTTTGACACTTATTGTTCCCTCCTCGGTCCCCCTCACTCCTATTCGCTCCCACAATTTCCTCTCGCTCTCTGCCTTATCCAGCCACTACCATCCAGCTATTGTTTCCGTGTTTTACATACTTTCAATTGATGATGCAGTGTCATCAAACTGTTGATCACAGCTTCTTGGCATCGCATTAATTTGAGTCGTCTGAGAAAATATTATCTCCGTTAAAAATAGCGCCTCCATGACTTTAAAAACAGCAGTACCAACAGTCAGGAATTTTTCGAAGTTAGTTTTGGGGTTAAGTGGAAGATAATATCTGCGCTTCATCTGGGAGGTAGTATACGGCCACGTGTCTTTGGTTTCTATTGTATCTGTCTTCCGATTGACTGTGATCAGTAGAAATGTCATTCGTTGTGACTAACAAGGAGAACACTAACCCTGCGGAAATCGGATTTTGATGAGGCTTTGGGAGGTGCTTTCTTGTACCTAAACATGAAGCGTAGCTCTCTTAGTTTGGTTCTAATGTGCCCTTGTATTCGGAATACAAGCTATTTTACTCCGAATATACATTATTTTAGTGATTAAAAGTACCTCTTCTGGTGATTGTAAATATGCATGTATTCACTCTAGAAAAAATGGCTTCCCAGATAATAAAATTAGGAAGAGAGTTTTAATTTGGAATCTGTAATGTTAACAAATATTAATCTGAGTCAAAGTGATTAACGATTGAAGATGATGACTAAAAAATAGAAAATCCACGAAATTAAAACAGTTTAATTTCTACAAATATTCATGCATTAGGTACTAGAAAGCATCTCATAAAATCTCATAAAAATCCGAGTTCCGCAAGATTGGTGTTATCCTTGTAAGCACATTATTGTGCTATGACACCTTAGGCCTCATCTATATTATCGGTTTGAAGTTTCCACCATTAAGCCACTTCGGCATTGCCGATATATACATTATTCGGTTTGCATCCTTAGGCCATTATTACATTGCCTACTTAGAGTTGATCTTGAGTCTCCATTTGTAGGCCTCTTCTACATTTCTAAGCTACAATTTCTATCCACGAGAGGGCAGTCGTGATGAGTCCACCTGTGATGTCTGTAAACGTATTTCTCGGAGCAATAAGAATCTTTCACCTTGTTACAAATGCAAACGTCAATGTGATGCAGCCTGTATAAAACCCGTCACGCTTAAAGGCAGTAGAATGAAAGAAATCGTTCGCATGGAGTGTTTCGAGAGATAGAAGGAAAACTGGAGTAAGCTTTCGATAACACCTCCACAATAAACTAAGCGTTCGAATGTTGCTCTTTCACGAGAAGATAACAACGCAGAAGGAAAGAAAAGTTTGAGAAATCTTAAAACTCTGGCGTCTGTGACGTCAGACCGCGTGAGCGCGGGTTCCACCAATGTCTCTAAACTCAGCATAGCAGTGAAAAAGACACCTTTCCTCTCTGTTTCTACAATCATTACGAGCAAGAAGACGAACGACGCACTAAGTGTTGGGTAGAACGGTGTACGACAACACGTTCAAGGGCAACTGCCTATCATTTGTTGGAGTAGAATAAGTTTTAACATCACTAAGAAGGATGACGAAAGTATTTCGAACAAGAAGTATTACGAACGAAGAGAGTAGGCTTAAAGTAGATCAAATTCAACAATGTACCATGAATATTTCAGTAATTGTAACTGAAGCAACTCCGTAACTAAAAAAATTAAAGAAGATCTATTATTGTTACATGCTCTAATTAAAGAAGTTTATGAATGGAAAAACTCATTACACGTTATGAATAAATATTTGGCTGATCGAAACTCTCAGCTAGATGAGTTTAAGGTCAGTCAAATATCACAAGTAAACAAAAACTTGTGTTATCGGAAAAATTGCTGGTACTTAAAAATAAATTAGGAAATAAGTTAGATAAGACGAAAAAAACAACTGGTGGACTGATATTGAAATCTGCAAAGCCTCGAGAGTATCACTCTACGAAGACTCAAACGCACGATCATCGGCGTCGAACACAAGACCATCGAGATGATATCGATAAGAACCGTAGGGTTTTAGACTCCCTCAATGATAGTGCGGCAATATATGTTCCTGCGTCTGTTTCTGGAGGAAGCGGTGATTGCCAGAATAGGGAGGAGGGGTGGTACAGGTGGTGATGTGAATGCAGAGCTCATAGTAACGGGTATAGTCGACTGCTATGGAGCTGATGCTAGCTCTATTGATGTGAATCGTATCGTTCTCATCACTGCTCTCCCAACCGTCCAAAAGAATTATATAGTTAGTGTTAAGCAACTCGCTCCCACTTCGATGAGGTTACTGCACCTCCAGCGCAGACACGAAACGTTTTAATTCTAGTTTCATCAACTCAACGAAAGTGAAGACCAGCAGACCGCGACTGTTACTAGTCCGTCTTATGAGCGCAGAAAAAGCTACTGAAGTCATGAGCGCTAATGCTTCTCATGCGCGCTTTAACACCATTAACATAGACCATTCTCGCCTGGGCGAAGAACTTGCCAAAAATATGGTTCACACAAACATTTTTAATAATGAACCCTTAACTTCTGTAGCATATTCCGAGTTTAAATATCTTAAGCCAGAAGCCAAGAAGCTCGGATTTAAGTTCGTGTGACAGAGGCATGGCAAGTTTCTCGTGAATGTCTGCGTGTGCACTCATTCAGCACAATGTCTGATTTACTCACAATACACGAATTATGCAACAAACATAGCAAATTGACAGAAACAAATGCACCAAATAACTTACATAATATCAACATTCACAACAATAATAATAACAATAATTACAGAGAAAATAATAACTTAGAAACATCACAACAGACACATAATATCATTATTAGTAATAGCAAGAACAGCAGTAAGAATAGCAACCAAAACAATAGCAATACTTCATTAAAGTCAAGTAAATCAGATTGACTAGGCGCGAAGTATGCTCATAAGGCGGACAATGGAGTGAAACTGGAGAGCGGATTTGTTCAATGCAAATTCTATTAGACATTGTATTCAATAAATTGTCAACTCATACGTGAAAATTCCTATTACGAGGGTCGTTCAATAAGTGCTTAGAAAATCCAGGAGATGGCGCTCGTAGTATCAAAAATTAATTTTTCTTAATGAGCAACACTACTAACTAGACAACTGTTAAAGCTTCAGCTCTATCCATCACATAGGTTTATTTTTATTGTCGATTGAAGTAAACAACTTTCGTTTATTTAGAATAATGAAATATGATCTTTTCGAGTATATTTAGACTTTTATCAGCCAACATTCCTCACCTTTTTAAGGCTTCTGAAAGTATTTACATATAATATAAGATAAATATGGTTGAAAGTTTGATACAGAATTTTTATATTGTTTTATTTTTTTCGAATAACTTACGTCAAAAACCCTAGACCAATTTTTTAATTATACCCAAACAAATTGCACTGAGTTGACTAGAGATGTTATCTATAATGAAACGAATTAAAGTTGTAGTTTATATATTAGTAGAAACTAATAATTGAAAAACTTTGTACAAATAAGGACACACCTAGTCAAGCCCCACACCTCTCTTATTCCCAGATGAGCAAAGAAAGGCGGCGGGAAAATGGTACGGTCGCAACGCTCCCTCATGCTACCCAAAAATCGGACTGACCAGGCTGTCGAATTTCGTCGAATTTATGTACGAGAGGTAAAGGTATATATACTAACACTAGTGTTTAGGCTTGTAGTAGTTCTGTGTCGCGCCCGGGGAATCTCCTCGCGAGAGCTAGCGAGAGTACGTTTACGAAGCGCGGCCGGCTGCCACCTCCTTGTCATACCTGATACCATAGTATTAATACATGAGTTGTGGACGGAAATTGAGGCTATTAATTACGATTCTATTTTTTGTTAAATATGAAAACATTGCAACAAGGTGTGTGTGCATATGAGTGTGCGTGTGTGCCTGTGTGTATGTGTGTGTGTGTGTGTGTGTGTGTGTGTGTGTGTGTTGCATGAGTGTGTGTGTATGTATGCGTGTGTGTGAGTGTGTGTAAAAGTACCGTTTTAGAGATACCACGAAAGTGGCCCTGTTCGCCTGAGTGTGGCGTGGAGTCTGTATCCTCCACCAGAGAGTATACTGTGTTCTGGAGGTGGTAAACATATGTGTACTGATACTAATGTTTTAGGTTAGTAGTAATACTGTGTCGAGCTCGGGGAATCCCCCAGCGAAAGCTAGCTAGAGAACGTTTGTCAAACTCAGCTGGTTGCCACCTCCTTACCACATATGCTTTCGTGATATTATTCTAGAAATTACAGGTGGAGTTTCTATTATTGTTTATTATTATGTTTAATTAAATCAATTGACTTTTTGTATGTGTTCCTTAGGAAGTTGGTGTCATATATCCTGTTTATTGTATCTGTGTGTAGGTGTATGTGTAGCATTTCAGAGAATTTGCGTGTATAATCTGTTTGTTCTGTGTCTAGAATTTTGACGTTCTCAAAATTGAAAGTGTGTCCTGTGTTCATGTTGTGTAATCCAATGGTGATCTAGTGTCCTCATTTTCAATGCATTTGTTACGTTCTTTTGTGCGAATTTTTAGCTGTCTTGACGTTTGTCCTATGTACGTAGCTGGACATTCGTTACAGTTAATTTTATATACTACGTGGCTAGTGTCAATTGTGTCTATTTTGTATTTCCCTAGTTTTATGAGATGATTAATTTTGTTTGTTGATTTGTTTATATGTTTTATGTTGGTTTTCTTAAACATGGGTTTAAATGCAGGTGTTATGTATTTGTGGAAAGGTAATACTAAATAATTATTACTGTTTCTGTACCTTTGTGCAAGTCATTGTTATTATCATTTCGTTGTTTTACTGTAAGAATTCTTTTGTTTATGTATTTGTTTATGTATTTGTTTATAAAGAAAATAGGGTAGTCATTAGCCAACAGTGTGTTTTTTATCTGTTGTATGTTGTATGTGTGGTGTTCTTGATCAACTAACAAAATGCATTTGTCTACCAGACTGTAAATAATTGCAATTTTTTGTGTGTCTGGGTGATGTGAGTTGAAATTAAGGGGTAACATCACTCTAGGATTTTCAAAAAATCGATTTTTTTTCGGCTTAAACGATTCTTTAGGGTCATAAAAATAATATGCAATTTGTCCTATAGTGTCAAATAATTTTAAAAAGGTTCAAACGCGGCTTCACGTCCCTTTTCGGATTTGTATCACTTATTGGATGGTATACTGGCAAATTGTTTCAATTTCTGCATTGAAACTGACGAGCGGTGGATCAAGTTTTCCGAGCGGTCGCTCACAGATGCAGCCAGGAACGCCCGATTAGATTCAAAATCCATGAGAAAGGAAGAGGAGGAGGCAAATATTAATTTGGATGGCCGAATGTATGGTATAGGCATCGCAGATTAGACGTAAACAAAAAATATCGATGATTTAAGTGCATGTAAAACTTTAAACGCGTTTTTCTCGAAACCGGTTTTTTCAAACTGGGAGAACAGATTACTCATAAACTATTGCATGGATTAAATTGAAATTTTTACTGTAGCTTCACAAATAGATTCTCTAAACAAGTACGTACCCGTTTGTCGATTGAATGAAAATTTTTTTTATAAACAATTTACATCGTTTTTTTCGAGAAAAATCGACTTTTTTCAGAAGTGCGCCATTTCTACAAAAATTGAAATAAAAAAAAAACCTACGTACTTCCAAAGTTAACGTTATATAGATTAAGAATTTCTTTGGTTTTTTGTTCCAGGTCTCATACTTTCCGAGAAAAGTGTTCTCCCGTTTGGAGGTTTGAGAAAAAGGCTTCTCACGAGATTCGCTGTATAGCCGCCATTTTGTATTTAAATGTAAAAAAAATATATTTTTGTACCTCAATATATGTATAGTAAACCCTCAAAAAAGAAATTTGATCCCTTCTTTTCTAGTCTTGTAAAAAATCGTACAGATTAGGCATTTTTTCGGGCCGCTAGAGTGGTGTTACCCCTTAATGTATCTGCCTGATGCTGTCTCTTTACTGTACCAATTTGTTTTGGCAATGCTATTGTAATGTCGCGTGATTTGGATATCGAGAAAGTTAATTAGATTCGGAATTCATCAATACGTCTGATAACAGAAAAACTCATTTGAATAGCGACGATTGCGATTTAACTGATAGAATTTCTAACGATAGAATTTCTAATGAATCTAACCTTCTATCGGAAAAAGAAAAGACGATTATTTCAGAAGCCTTATTGTGGCACTTAAGATTAGGGCATGTATCTAAGTCTTATTTGATTTCATTAACCAAAAGTAGCGACGGAATAATTAATGCAAATAAGAGAATAAATGATTCCGAAATCGCGAATTGTGAAGCTTGGGATCCACAGTCGTACAGGGAAGCTGTGAATTCTCCTGAAGGAGAATCTTGGGCAAAAGCGATTAACGATGAACTTGACTCATTAAAAACTAAACAAGTTTATGTTTTAACTGAACGATCAAAAGTAGTAAGCGAACTTGGCAAAAAGCCAAACATAATTGATTCAAGATGGATTTTTAAACGAAAAGTAACTGAAACTGATAATCCGAAATTCAAAGCCAGATTAGTTATCCGAGGATTTAAAGATAAGAATTCTTACGATTTGAGAGAGACTTATGCCCCAGTTTCTAGAATATCTTTAATTCGAGCTTTTCTGGCAATAGCGAATAAATTTGATTTAACAATCAAACAACTAGATGTAGAAACGGCATACCTTTATAGAGGATTGTCAGAAGACATTTATATGGAAATTCCAGATGGAATTCCAGTAGATTATGAAACCAAGAAAAGGTATGTATGGAAATTATACAAATCTCTGTGTGGCTTAAAAATAAGCCCAAAGAAGTGGAACCATAAATTCACTAAGATTATGATTGAATTAGGATTCAAAACTAACGATATAGACCCGTGCTTATTTATAAAACGTACTGCTAAAGAAATAATTATGATTATTTTATATGTAGACGATATATTAATGGCAAGCTCTAAAGTTGATCTATTGAACAAAACACGTGATTAAAATGAACTTAAAGTTAAAATCAAAGACCTTGGAAATCCGAAGGATATTCGAATCTCTAGAAATATTAGAATCTCTAGAAACGAACGAGACAAGACTATCTCTTTAAGCCAAACTAAATTCATTAATAAGATATTAAGTAAATTTGGTTTCGATAAATGTAGACCGGTAACAACCCCTATGAAATTAAGTGATGCAACGAGCAAAACCAGAAAAGAAAGAGAAGAAAACGAACAAACTGTCGAATTATTTCCAAATCGTTTATATAAAGAAGCGGTTGGTTCCCTATTATATTTAGCAACAGCTACGAGCCCGATGCTATGGTCGCTGGAGTTGATACGGGCGCCGGTGCAGGGGTTAACGTCGAAATTGGGGCTGTCATCGATCCCGATACGGCCTGAGAGGGAGGAGTAGCCGGCGGCATGCGTGGTTGGTCCGATGATCTCCGATAGTCCGACGGTGGTGGTCCTGTGTACCGTGGGCAAGTGTGCACGTCAACAGTTGATTGGCCACATCGGAAGCAGAACTTATAGTCCCTCCGGCTTTTACAATTCGTATATCGATGACCTTCTTTCTTACAATTCCAGCAGGACCCTTGCGAAGAGACGCAGTCTGTATCATCCGATCGGTACGGAGCTGGAGGCTGGATCTTTAAGTCCATCAAGCTGGGCATGGTCTTCCCCCCGACGAATGAGGTCGGTACGAGTGGTATCGGGCTGAGTCGCTCTTCCCTCACGAAATCAATCGGGCCCATCGCATATATATAATGTACCGACTCTACCCCGGCTCGTTCTCTGAGGCTCCGCCCTCTCTCAATTATCACTTCCCCTTCCGACTTCGTCTGGATAGTACCTGTCTTAGTGAAGGTAATTGAGTCACCCATTGTAATGCGTACTTGTCCCCCGTTCGGGTCCTTTACCACATTAATGATGGGGTGACTTTTGGACTTTTTTGGTTTTGCCGGACTACGATATGAGGGGTGATTGGATGGGGATCGGACCATAGGGGGATGGATAATATTTAAGCCAAGCACCGCGGGCGGGGATGTCACCCCCCCCCCCGGAAGCGAAGCCGCGACCCCGCGGTCTAGAAAAAGGCCTTACATCTATTTTTTTTATCACAATTTTTAAAGGGTAGTTTCAGTAGGAAAAATTGTTGCCATTTACGGTACGGAAATTTGTAGCATATGCGGTAGAAATATTTTTGGTGTTAACGGTAGGGGGATTAACGTTATTTACGGTAAGGTAATAGCGGTACTGGCGAAAGGGGGGTGTTTGGTATGGACAAGATATGGGTATGCGATAATGGGAGGAGTAAGCGATATCGGTATTTTACACACCTCTAACGTATGCGTCAATGTTCGGAAAAATTACGATAACTGATTGCCGTGATGCTGCTAGTAGTTTCAATCTGGGGTCTACTAATGCGACTGAGACAATCATTTGCGAGTGATCGGTTGCAATACGAGATTTTTCCACAACGATAACACAATCGCTTATTACGGTTCTTTGCAATCACGATAACTATGTCCCGAACATTTACAATTCCAACATACTCGGTCAGTTTTATTGCGAGTGAATGCTGATGCGGGCTCTGATTTCCGCGACGACTCTGCAGTTTTCCCGATCGCTTGTCTTCGAATTTCTCTGTTTAGCGGTGTTGTTCTTAGGCTTCGAAGGCGGTAAACGTTGAACCGACACCCGCTCAGGCTTCCGAGGCGAAGGCTGAGTTCCCGACGGTGTACTCATGTTTACCGGTACCGCAATGGTCTTTCTTACCGGGAGTGTCCTATCTTTTTATTTCGAGGTGGGTTGCAGTTAGAACAGTTGGGAATTATGACTCTTACATGGCCACATTTGTAGCATAAAATCCCAGATTTATTAGGGAAGAACTTTTCCTGGTGTCCGGTAAGGTGACAGGCCCAGCAAGCATATAAAGATTTGCTATACGCTGGTTTGCCTATATTCGATGAGTTCGATGAATTCGAATTATTCTTAGTTTTTCTGCTGGTGATTTCCAGGAAAAGGATTTGACTTCCCGAGTTTTCGAAGTTCTATTCGATTGACTCCATGTCAATCGATCTAACATTCGCGATTCATTCGGGATTTTACGAGTTCTGTTCGACGTTTTACGATTGGTGGTTTCGAGTGATTCATTCGTCAATGAATCAACAATACGATGATTTTTCGGACTGCGAACCCGCTGTTCCGAAAGTGAACAGTTGGGTGTGTTGCTATTTCGATTTCCGGATCTTTCAGCTAATTTCGATTCTACTATGTTCGAGTTCTTATTATTCGAAGACCGATATGATTGTTCCGACGATGAACAACCCGACCTGCGGGCACTATTCAAAGTTTTCGATGTATTTTTCAAACCTTTAGTCCGATTCGAGTTACGATCACTCCTTATAGGTTCTTTCGAACGGTTTGTTGCAAATTTACTCGCGGTAGCTACGATTGGGAAATTGTCCGTAACTCCGTCTGCGATTCCGTAACCTGAGAGTGTAGAAAGGTGATTCGACTACACCTTAAATTCGTTTAACGCAGTTGTATTTTGAGCTTCGAAGTTGTCCACAGCCGATGAACAATGCTCTACTGCAGTTTCCTCCGAAGTGAGAACCGACGATTTCTCTTCACTCTTTCCTAATGAATTCGAATTTTCGGGGGTAAATGCCGATACAATTGTTGTCGCTAATTCCACAGAAGAATCAATTGCGAAAGTCGCGCGAGATACCGACAAATTTTCATTCTCCGTCTTATCAACTGTGTTAGGAGATACCGTTAGATCCGGCGGAGGTAGTTCGATGACTACCGACGACAATGGTCCTTGTGCGGGATACGATTCGATACGTTTTTGCAATTCGATGGGGTTCTGTTGTCCGGTAATTTGCGATATGGAGGAATAATACTGGTAGGCGTGGAGATTAGGGAATGGTATAACGGTCCGGTAGGTATTTGATGCGATACTATATGTTGGGATTTCGGGTATTGTGTTGTATTGTGGTGTATAATAGTTACATTGTCGTGGGCAAAGAGGGGTTTGTATGTTAGGATTTTGTGTATGAAGATTTTGTGTAGTAGTGTAGGATTGTATCGATATAGGGTGTGTGGTTTGTGCGATATGGGCGTGTTGTACTTGTAAAGGTTGTGAGGTTTGTTCGGTAGGGTATGTTGGTGTTTGTGAAAGTTGCGAAATTTGTACTGTAGGGTAGGTTGGTATTTGTGGGGTAAGTGTAGGTTGTGGGGCGAAACATCTATACGGTGCCATTAGGTGGATCGGTATTTGCGAGACATTATCAGATTGTACAGCAGGATTTTGTTCAATTGCCTCCGATATGATTTTCAATTGCTTTAATCTCACAACTCGTATCAACAACGTAATTTTGAGCTTTTGTCGAGATTTCAACTAATCGATTAAGTATCTCGTCGTAAGTCCCTTCTGTACTAATCTGAAAATATTTCGCGCTATTCGAAAGAGTATTTATATCATATATTGCGAATACAGATCGTACAATCTCTTGTTTGTTCGCGACATTGGACAAATATCCTTGCATCGAGTTAGAATTAAGACATAAACAAGGTTTTACTTTACATGCGATTTGATCATCATTGCACGGAACCCATGGCACAACATCAAATCCAAAAATCAATTTAATCTGATATCTAACTACTCAATCCAGTATCTCGTTACTGGTTCCTAATGTACTAATTTTGTTTATATAGGCATGACGCAATATATAATCTAATCCACGAGTTAAGTAAAGGAGTTCGAAATTTGTTTTTCTAGCAACTATCGCTCCCTCGAGAATGTTCAATTGGTCAGCCGTCGATATTTTAAGGTAAAGGGACGTTACGTTTCTTTAATTCGAAGTTAGCATGACTGAGTTTAGCTCACTTTTGCTTGCTCACTAGAAAGTGCGATTTGGTATTACGAAAGGTATATAAGAGAAAAAGAAAAAAGATAATATTAAAAAAAAATTAATTTAGATCAAGAAAAAAAGGAAATGAAAAACAATGAAGTTCTCAAACAAAAATCACAGATGAAATATTGCATAGAGTACAAAAAAATGAATAAGCGAAAGCAATGAAACTAAAATAAATTTTAGCAATCCAAAGCGAAGCAACAATAGAGACACCAGGACATGCTCAGCGCACCCCAGCCGAGACCAGCCAGCTCCCACCTATGCGAGACTCTATGGGATGGCAGCTGTGCGTCCTCTTCAGCTGCTTCAGGGTATTGGAGAGCTCGCTTGCTCTGTGTCGTCCAAGGAAATAGTGTATGTGTGTGTGTGTGTGTGTGTATGGGTATAGTGAGTGAAATGGGTGAATAGTGTGCTATCAGTTATATAGGCCAGTTCTGTCGAACAATGGACTTGCTCTGAGCAGTTCATTCGACAGACGGGAAGTTTGTGTAGCCCACATAAAATGTGACGTTACAAACTCCCCCTACTAAACCGAAGCGCGGCTACGCCGAATAAACATCGGGCCCTATGTTGGGCGCCAATTTTATGGAAATAATTTTAGCTGTACTAGCCAAGATTATTGCGCCGCACATGCAGGCTTTAACATTATTTTTATTCGAGACTTTAAATAAATTATACAGAGGAATTTAGGGTAAAATTACGAACACTTGTGGTTTATTCAATTTATATACAAGTTGTTGAGTGCCAGCTGCGCGAATTCGGAGCATGATTTTACAAGTGTTCTACCGACACATAGAATTATTTATGCAAGTAAACTAACTACGGTGAGCAGGACGGTACGGTGGGAAACGGTAAATAATCGAGAGGGGAACAAGCTACTTCTCAGGGACGCTTATTGAGAAGAACGACTCAAGTGTGAATCGAGTGCGAACGACCTGCAGGAATCGCATGAGAGGGTTAGCGGATATTAAATTTCTTGTTTCTGAAGAAAAAAATGAACGGGGTGCTTGGGACTCAGGGGGTAGGGGGGGGTGAGGGTTGGAATGGGCATTGAGAGAATAATGAGAGACGGAGGAACTGATCCAGGACTCTTGGGAGCATCGGAGAGAGATGAATTGTTGTTGTTCAGTTAATTTCCAAGATTCGCCAACGGAACAGCGACTACCCCGAGACACCCGCATTAAGAGCGCTCAAGGAGAGCTGCTTGTTGTCGGCTTGTGTTACTTCTGCATCCCCTAACCTAGCTACAAAATCCCTGGCAGTAGCGCGCGCGCGCGCGCGTAGACACGGTAAACGGCGGCTGTCGTTACATCGTTTAAGCGAGCGGCACGGTTCTCCAGGCGGTCTCCCTTACTTCCTGTCGTCCTGGTCGCACTCCCGGCTTATGGGACTGGTCTTGTGGCAGATGTAGCAGGTCTTGCCGCCGCCCTCGGGACAGTTGTGCGCAATGTGTCCCGTTTTATTGCAGGTATAGCAGCTCTGCTAATTGAAGCAGCCCGAGTCGTTGCCGCTCTCGGGGCAGCTGCGGGCCATGTGTCCGGTTTTGTTGCAATTGTAACGACTCATCTCGGGTCCCTGTTGTCAGTCTTTTGCTATATGTCCAACTCCATTGCAACGGTAGGAAAGATCCTGGTCCTCTTTGCACTCACGTGCAAAGTGTCCGCACTGGTTGCACTTGAAGCACTTTTCACGGCCTCTGCCAAAGCCTCCATCGCGATCACGACGATCTCCTCCTCTGCCACCGGTGGCACCACCCTGGCGAAGTGGCCCATTCGCATACATTTGTAACATGCGCTGGAACTCATTTTTTATCCAAGTTTTCGCCGCCGCACACAAAAAGAATACAGTATTATACGAGTGCACGATACATGGCCACGCTCTTGACTATGTACATCTCTCCATAACCTGAGTTGACTATTATATTATATTATATATTATTATATTATATTGTTGATGGGCTCCTTGACGCCCTAAAGTTTCTGTAGATGTTTCTGGTAGTTGAGGTCCCGGCGGGATATATCCCGTCCCAGTATTCGGGGTACTATGAACGAGGTTCGACCCTATAATTAATGGTAACCCCTCGTGGCCCTCATTCAAGGCTGTTTCAATGAAGGTGCCCCTACTATTATATTTCGTCCTATCTGAGGTTTTCTCTGCTTCTTCGAGAATATCTTCCGTATCCAACGACGGGGATTCTTTCCCTCGTTCAGTAGCATTATCTATTTATGGGTCCCACGTAGCCCCTTGGTTACCTAATAGCCTTTGCAGGTAAAATCGTACTAATCGGTTAAGCCGTTGTGCTCGTGTGCCCTCTGTATGGAGCCTTGATCGTCGTAGACTATTTGCAACCGATTCATCCGCGTAAATATTAAACAGTTCTGTTATACGAGTTCTCTCTACATTTATTTGTTTAATCTTTGACAGATCCATCTCAGGTAAATAAGCTGTATAGGGGGGTAGGTACGTTTCGTGAAGTTACGAGTTAGCTTACTTTTGTTTGCTTTCCTACCGAATTTCTCAGATGTTGTTTTTTTCTAATTTCACAGCTTAATTCCGTTTATAAAAAGAAAAAAAAAACAAAAAAAACAAATAGAGGAACAAAGCTAAAAAAAATACAACAAAAACTCCAGCAAATAGAATGAGAACATTTTTTTTTTAAATTAAGCGAAGGCAAGCAACAATAGGCAAAATAAATTTTTAATAAGCAGTATGTAAAGCAAACAAAAGTTGAAGCGAAGTATTACGATTGTCTAAGAGTAAGCGGGTATGAGGTATGCAAGCAGGAATATATTGGGTAAAAATGTAGATGGTAGGTTCCGATCAAGTACGATATTGGGTGGAGGGGTTCAAATAAAACAAATACTCAGAAAGAAAATTAGAGTTGTTTTATTAAAAAAAATTCTTTTACGAGGGAAAAATAAAATTTTTACTTTCTTATGATTTCGACATAAATAAAAACAAGAAATATTTCTAGGAGTTTTCCTTTAAATCGAAAAAAATAGATCCAGACGAACTTTATTAATTTAAGATATTTAACAACAAACACGATGATAATCTTTTTGTTCGTACAACTTCACAAATTACTATTATTTAAGAGGACTGGGAAATTTTGTTAAGTGGATTGAAGATGCGATCAAACAACAACAAAAAATAATATAATTAACAAACAAAAGCAAGGTCACTAAACGGAAATTCCATACCAGTATTTCTGTGTGCATGCGGTAGGGATACACAAGGTAAAACTCAACTACTGGCAATTTGTAGTTCGGTGGCGATCGATAGGGTCGTGGTATTGTTTAAGTTCAATATGGGCTGAGGGATGTGTGTTCGATAGGTGGAATATTACTAATTCAAAATGATATGGTACAACTTATTTTAACCCTTTCAGTCACAGAAGCCGATATATCGGCTCCCTATTGTTTTTAGTCACAAAATTTGATTTCTATTGTTATCGCAGTACAAATATACGTTTTCTATGTATTTTTGATCGTAGAATACGAATCTGATATCAATAATTTTATAAATATAAAAACAACCCTTCAAATGGGGTGAAAACCACCCTTTTAGTCATGAAATTGAATTCGTTTGGTTATGAAAGTAAAAAAACCCCCTCCTCATTAGAACACGGGCTTGGGACCGTCTGTGGCAGAGTTATGTTTTTTTCTTTTTTTTTTTGTTTTTCTTTTTTTCTTTTTTTCTTTTTTTTTTCTTTTTCTCTTTTTTTCTTTTTTTCTTTTTTATTTTTTTTTTCGTTTTTTTTTCTTTTTTTTTTATAATTTTTTTTTTATTTTCTAAATCTTTTTCAGGTAGATATTTATTCATTTTCTTTTATCTTATATACATTTACGTTTTGTGATATATTTCATAACAATTTTGTTTTTCTTTTATGCATAATGGAACATTGCAAGTTGTGCACATGTAGGAAGTTCTAACTCGATTTGTTTTAGAACTACAACAAGTGCAATTTCTTTGTATTTTGAGTTTAGTTGGAATGTGCGGGGCTTGAGAAAATCTTATTTCATTTGAAATTTGAGGCTTACGCTTACTAGGAGTAAATTGTTTTGTCTTGGTACCTCTTTTTTTAGGTGATGCAAACCCAATAAGCTCAGTTACCAGCTTTAGTCGAAAATCTATCAAATTCATTTTAGTAGTAGGGGTATTTTGCTTGTAAATGATGAAAGAATTTACAACGGTTACATCGATAAAATGCCAGAATATTCGAAGCCACCACTTTTTACTTTTTCTACTAATCTCGTATGTAGATTTCAACTGATCTGCTTTGTCAACACAGTTCATATAATTATTATAGTCTCGAGTGGCTTGTGGACAATTGATTTGAATGCTAGTACCATCTTTTTGTCGTCTACTTACAGTAGTTTTGATTGAAGGATCGTGAAAATTAGATAAAAACTGGACAGGTTTGTTATCATTCCATTTTATCCAACTGATACCCTTGTATGAAGTCCGAGATTCATAATCTCCCCTTTTCATTGTTTTATCGTTTATTTGTTTTTTTGGCAAACCTTTCCGATTTTTTCGTACTGTTCCACAGGCTAATATATTTTTACTTTTGAGTTCAATCATCAAATTAACACTAGTAAAGTAATTATCGAAATAAACTTGATAATTTTTTGAAATAATTTGATGGGTTAAATCGATTACAACTCTTTCGCCCAATTGTTTTTCAACCAAGTTAGCAGTTTTTCCAGTATATACCTGAAACTCACATACAAAACCATGTTCATCTGCTCTAACCCAAATTTTAAAACCTCTTTTTATAGGTTTCTGTGGATTGTACTGTTTTAGAGTACTTCTACCTTTGAATTTGACCATACTTTCATCAACAGCTTGTTTTTCAGATGGTTTGTAGAATTTTATAAAATTTTCTGAAAGCATATCAAGTAAGGGTCTTAGTTTATATAGCTTATCATAATTGGGTTCACCTTTTTGTGGCATTGATAAGTTATCATTCAAATGTATATGAGACAGGATAGCAAAAAACCTATTGAGAGGCATAACAGGGCTTATATAAGAGTTGTGTAATTGAGAATTAGATGACCAATAGCACCGAATGGCGGGTAACCTACTTATTCCCATCATGATATTCATGCCAATAAATTTCAATATTTCTGCTTTATTTACTTCTTCAAATGGCTTGTCTGATTGCTGCCCGTAAAGATTAGTCTGTTCGACAATTCTTTCGATCAAAACTTCTGAAAATAAGCAAAGGAAAATTTGTGAAGGTGAACGAATATCTGAAGGAACCATTGGACCGCAATCTTCGGAAAAAATTATTTCGTCGAATTTTCTTCTTTTATTATCCCAAATACCATCTAAAGCAGCTAATCTGTCACTCAACGGAGTATCACTATCACTTTCATATTCAATCACGTTAGAATTTTCACTATATGAAGTATTTTCTAACGAGGCTACTGCTTCATCAATTTGATTTTTGTCAATATCCGAATCATCATCACATTCAGAATCATATTCTGGATCATCATATTCATCTTCACTTTCATTATCACTGGTGATTTCAGCATATTCCATGATAAAAATTTTTTAGAATAAACCAAAACAAATTTCACAATGTTGTGAGATTACTGATAATTTAGAACGAATAATGATATTGAAATTTTTGATAGGAAAAATATAGAAATTTTATGTAACTACCTAATAAACTTAGATTTGATCCTTTGAAGTTCTTGCAAACAATTTTTTTTATTATTATTAATATTCTTTTTTCAAAATATAGTTTGGATTGAAATCATTCACTCGAGGGGATTGTAACAAGGGGTGTTTTAGAAAATTTATATGGCTTTCAGAGATTTTCAATATATTTTTTGAGCTCTAAATTCTATTTATATATTCTTAGGTCCTATCGAGTGCTTTGACGTTGAGTATTCACATTTTCGTAGTAATCCAATTAGAATTTTAGAGATCGTTTTTACGATTACTGAATTTTTTTCCATTGGATTCAAATTTAGCGTTGAAAAATGTATCAGAAACTAATATTAGCAGTAACATAACAAAACAAACAGGGTTTCGTGACTGCAATGTTACTTTTTATTCCATTTTACGAGTTTTTTTATGTTTTCAAATTTGTGACATTGGATTTGCATCCGCGTTAAAATTTACATCGGAAACATATATTTTCTTCTATAGTGAAACGAATTGAATTGTACGTATAAAAGGGTGGTTTTCACCCAGTTTGAGGGATTTTTTGTATATTTATAAAACTTTCTGAAATCAGATTTGGATTCTGCATTCAAAAATACATTGTGAACATATAGTCTTCAAAGAATATATAGTCTTCAAAAGAATTAAATTGTATGACTAAAAGGGTAGTTTTTACCCCATTTGAGGGGTTGTTTTTATATTTATAAAATTTTTGACGTTACATTCGTATTCTGCATTCAAAAATAAATTGGAAACATATATTGCACTTCCATAACAAACGGATTGAATTTTATGACTATAAGGGTGGTTTTCACCCCATTTGAGGGGTTGTTTTTATATGTATAAAATTATTGATATCAGATTTGGATTCTGCATTCAAAAATGCATTGTGGACATATATTGCACTTCCATTACCAAACAAATTGCATTTTTTAACTAAAAGGGTGGTTTTCACCCCATTTGAGGGGTTGTTTTTATATTTATTCAATTTTTGACACTTGATTTGGATTCTTCGTTCAAAAATACATTGGAAACATATATTTGCACTTCCATAACCAAATGAATTGAATTGCGTGACTGAAAGGGTTAACGAAGGTGGATTATTGTAAGCTAGCGTTGTTTATAAAAAAGAAAAAAGAAAAATGTATTGCAAAATTAAAGAATATTGCAAATTTAATCAAGGATTGCTAACTAATTACAAAATATTATAAAAAAATTTGTAGGTGATAACAAAAGAAACAAAATTTCAAAATGATCAAAGTTTTAATTTAAATTTACAATTAATTACCATGAAAGCAGAAAATTTTACAATTCCTTTAACCAGGTCCAAATAGTAAATTAAACTTTTACACAAAATATTTATTCGACTGTACGAGGTAAATAGAAAATATTTATAGTAAATATTTATTACGAATTTCAATACGAATATTTACTACAAATAATATACTATACAAGTTTTAATTTCCAAGATTTTTAACTCAATATTAAAAAAAAGTTTTATACGAAATTTTATACAAAGTGTACAAAAGTAGATTAAGTATTATCTATTCGTAAAAAAAACGAATAAAATTTATCGAAGGGGAAAAACTATTCACTTATTTTTGATAAATCCACTTTGCTACGACTAAATCACTATAGTGATTATAGGATTCATGGGGAATAGGTTAAAATGTTATTGATCGGAAGGTGGGAATTAATAGTAGCGATAGGTGGAGAATATAAATAATATTTATTACGAAATTGTGCATAACAGACATAAAATATAGGGTAAATGTGCGTAAAATATAAAATTGACACACCAACGTGGGGCCGATAAATTGTGCATAACTTATATTGTCATAAATATAATATATCGACAAAAATTCCGGTGAAATTTGAATTAAATTAAAATCAAAGTTAAAATTAACATTAAATTACGAAATTAAATTAAAAATTTAGTTAAAATCAATTCGTGATTAATATTTGTAGAATACGTCAGTGCAGGTGAATTTAAACATAATTTAAATTAGATCTCTAATGCAAGAAGTAATATACATTTAATATTTATTATACGTTTTTAATTTACGTTAGACCTTTTTTGAGTTTCGTAAATTTCCAGAAATACAAAATGATCAGACAACATAATGTATATACTACTTGTATATTTTTTTTAATATAAAACAACAATTACCACTCAAACGAACATAGTGAAACACAAAAATCCGTTGACGATAATGAACTTTTCGAAAAGTTTAAGAAAAGTGGAGGGAAATCCCGTAGAAACAGTGATCCGGAGAAACATACAGTGTTTAGTACAATTTAAAAACATAAAAAATGTAATGAATCACTCACGCACACGCACACGCACACGCCTACATATATACTGTACGTACACGTATATAGATCCACATTTACACACGAACAGTAATACACACACACAAACAGTGACTCACACACCCACACATACAAATACTGACACACACATACCCAAACTTGACACGAACATCGTCCACCCACACTCATCCAACAATGCTCACACTTATTCATTACATGTGAACAAAAGGATGACAAATTAATAATTTAATTGTGGAAAAGGACAGGAGTGGGTGAGGAAAGGCTGGGTCGACAAATTAATGAACAATATTTTCGTGGGAAATACTTACTTGCCTCGGCATAAAAACTCGCACGAAAGAGAGAGAGAAAAGCCGGGGCAAGCGCAAGCTTGATTTATTAAATGAAACTACAAGGAAATTATACAATGAATAGAGACTCTAATAGACAAAAGAGAGAGAGAGAGAGAGAGAGAGAGAGAGAGAGGGAGAGAGAGGGAGAGAGAGAGTGAGAGAGAGAGAGAGAGAGAGAGAGAGAGAGAGAGGAGAGAGAGAGGGAGAGAGAGAGTGAGAGAGAGAGAGAGAGAGAGAGAGATAGAAATGCAGAATACGCAGCAAGGTACCTTAAATCGCACGCAGAGAGCTCTCTTACGTAGGTAGGAAGCCGCAGATGGACGGGCAACACGACGCAAAGTCCTGGCCGCACGCTGTAGGGAAACACCTCGGTCGCAGGGCGCCTCGACGTTTCGAGGGGGCAACACCTGGACCACGGGCAGTCCTAAAAGGCCCTGTCGCGTAGATGCTCGCCGATGAGGGGCGGCACGTCGAGGGAACTCGTCCTGGCCTACGTCCCCGAACCACACGAATTACAGTCAGACAAATTCTCACACTCACACACAACTCTGCGCAATAAAACAATATTCGCACTTAACCTGCGTGAGACGACCGTTCTGAAAAGAACGTACGTGTCGTCTCGGATAATGCAACGCAACGAAGAAAAAACCTCAGGCCGATATGCTTCTTGAAAGGCACGAGAAGTCGACTGGTCTCTATAGGAGAGATGTCAAAACAGCCCTACCCGCGCACAAGGCCAGCGAAAGCGCGCGTGGACTTTTTCCCTAGCGGCACACGCATCCGCTCGGCCGATATTGCTACGGCGGGCGGCGAGTTACGGCGCGCAATTCAAATTCCCCCCAAAGCCTTAGATAACCTGAACAACACGTATATATATACGCTCTCACACATATAGTTTTGATTTCTATAATTTTTTTCAATTCTTAGATGAGAAATCATATGCTAAAACATATGAGAAATCAGCGATGACTGTCGGTCATAATTTGATATGTTTTCTCATCCAATTTCTCATGTGAGATCGCATTTGGGATATCACGAGTGAATTTTGAGTAGAGATTATTCAATTTGAACAATACTTTTGCTTTTTCTTGTAAATATTAAGTATTATTATATATGAGATTTACTATTCTACATTTCTAGCCAACTTTACGCATTATATTGCATTCTCTCTCCTCGGGGTTTCAGGATCTTGTCATGTGCCCTTCGGGGACAGTGTGCTTAACTCGAGGGTCTAGGGGACTAAAACTTTGCTCCACGGGAAGTGTTGGGCGGGGGGGGGGCGGTCCCCCTCTCGACTTACTGGACTCGACAAACGGGTTTTCGAGTGGGGTGGGTGGGGGATTGAGAACCTCAATGGCCGGGGTGGCGCGGATGATGGTCGGCTGGAGTCGTAAAGCCGTTCTCCGTTCTCGGTCGATCTGTGTTTGCAAGGCCTGTCCTAGGCGGGATCGAACCTCAGCTGGCTTTTTTCCTGTATGTCGGGACACTCTAACTCCCTCCGGTGGGGGTGGGGAATCCACCTTAGCGCCCGTCTGGTGGATTAGGGAAGCCCAGCAGATCTCGTGTGACGAAGAAATAACCCCTTAACCTAGGCTTGGTGAGGCTAGGTTGGGCTTTAGATCACCACCCTAAGCCAGGAGGTGTGAGCTTCCGTGTCCCTACTGGCTCTCTCGGCACCGTAGATTAAGATGGTGTCATAAACGGAGCTTCGGGCATACCGGGCAAGCTCCTTGAATAAGTAGCCTTACTCCCGCAAGAGACTCCGCGGGGAGAACCTTTATTCCTCACCACTCGTGGGAACAAGAAAACAATAAATAAAAACGAAAATGAAAAACAATAAGAAGAAATGAAAAAAATGCAATACCGTCACGGACCCAGTTCCTGATCAGTACTGAGTTCCTGATCATTTGGTTACATTTATTACTATTTACACATTAATTTATACAAAATTTGTTTTAAAAAAATAATTATTAATAATAAACTATTTAGCAGTCATATAAAAGAACTTTAAAAGTTACTAGTAAAATACATTTTTAAGATAAAAAATGTTTAAGTTGGGCGTTGTTGGCAACGTCATGATTGACACCAACTTACTGCATTTGACTACAAGTGAGCATGCAAAGAAATTTATATCATATCTTCAAACTTTTGTAATGGACCGTAGAAAAACTTATATAATTAAGTTATTCAACAGTTTATTTGTATAAATTACTTAAAACATTCATATAAAATATTATTGATATTTGTAAAAACGTGTGATTAGAAATAGGGTCCAAATTCTTATCGTTTACCCAATTCCTGATCAGTATTAATAACATGTTTTATGTGTTTAATAATCTTAAAATACACAAATATTTGTAATAACACAATTCTATAAGTAGTTTTAATCCACGTATAAATAATTTATCAGGCAAAAGTCGCACAAAACGTGATAATAAATCAGAATACTATGTGCGTTTTATAGGTTATAAATATATGCTCGCACGCGAGTCTATATCGTGCAGTAGACCGAGTACGAATAACCGAACACTTTTACCTCGCCTAAGTTTCACATTTATTATCACACAACCAAAAAATGTTATATTTTAGTATATCTACCGTATTAATATTGCTTAATACGTTTTAATTTATCATATAAAATACTTATACGTTAATAATATATGTTATCAGGAATTGGGTCTTGATATGATCAGAAACTACTCCCATACAAATTTTAAGTGATCAGGAATTGCTCCCACAGCTTTTTTTCTTTGAGGCTGTATATTTAACTTAATTTTGATTATTTGAGTATTTTTTCAATTTTATATTAAAGATTTACAGTTATATTTGTTATTAGAAATTTCATTTTCCATGAATACCTCATTTTTATGCTTTGACACAACAAATAACATGACGACATGCTTTAGCTGATCAGGAACTGGGTCCTTGACGGTGAATGATAATTTTGCTATGGAAACGGGAGATGGCGATATGGAGGTTGAGGAAGTTTTAGAAGCTTTACCGCCCCACCATCGTCTGATCCCGTCTATAGTCATCCTTCAGGGAGGCGCAGAGGTCGCATATCAGGCATTAATGATCGGAGAGTTGGTGACCCAGAGCCCCCTGGATTCAATAGACCCGAAAGGGAAGTTTCTGGATGGACCCAGAAGAGACTCTGTAGGCCCGCCAGGAAAAGGCTCAAGAGAGAAAAAATGGCACGTGAGCCCACCGCTTCTGGTGGCCTTAGTGCCACAAGCGCCCCGGTAGGAACGCCAAAAGGCCCAACGAAGCGTCTGACCGGGAACCCTCTTCTGCTCACTCACCTCCTCCCAAAAGGAGTTGATTGATCAGGGAAGGGTTTCTGTCAGATGCCCAGAGGGCGAACCCGCTGACGAGGGTGGTCGTGGACGAGAACTATCTTGAATGCCCGCTTACCCCGGAGCTGTACACGTCGTTTCGGGGGCGGTCAGAAATGAGTATGCGGACCCCCGCTCCCCCCTCCTCAGCCAAATCAATGTGCAAAAAAGAGGCGGTTATTATAGAGGCCTATAACTCAGCGACGCAAGAGTGGCTGATACAAAAACTTAGCCGCTCTTGACTTACCCAGGGAGGGCCGTAGGCTCAAAATAGGAGGGATTTTACTCCTCCCTAAAGACGGGCACATAGCGCGTCGTCAATGCCCCGATCGGTGAGAATGGAACTGGAAGTAAGGAAGAGAAGCAGCTCCTGGTTCTGATGGATCCGGAAACACAAACGGAGGCTCTGACCGCGCTAGATGACAGGCTCTGGTGCGACCTCGGTCGCGTCACTTTTAAAGTGACACGCCGAAGGCCGCAGGGGCTTGGTCGAAACAATGAGGAGAAGCCGAAGGGGATGTCACGAAATTGGCGCCTCCTCACCTTCTCATCATTCAAATTAACTTTCAACATAGTAAAAGCGCCTCATAAAAGTGGATCAACTACAGTGGAGGGAGTAGGCTAGATAATATTTGCCTCAGCATACTTCACACGTGACAGCACAGACAACCCACCTAGAGAAGTTTGTAGGTTAGTGGATTATTGCACGGAACATGAGATACCACTGATTTTAGGGTGCGATGCAAATCACACGGTATGGAGAAGTACGTACATAAATGCGAGTGGCGCCACATTTCACAACTATCTGGTAGGAACAAACATAGATATACTGAATGTCGGCAACACCCCCACATTTCGCAATGCAATCAGAGCTGTGGTCCTCGATATAACCCTATACTCTAACAACAACGCGCACATGGTTAAATACGGGAGGGTATGGAACGGGAGAAAACGGGGATCGTTATCTAACCATCTCCAGATAACCTTCGAGATAGGTGTTCCAGGGCAGGAGCAGCCTAGATGGTTTCGCGACCCTAGATTCACGCTCTGGAACAGCTGCAACACAGAACTGGATGCCATCCTAAAGAGAGTGCCCGCCGACAAAGGACGAAAAAACTCTGAAAGATGCAGCCCGCATCTTCACCGATGACATCATACTAGCCTTTAAGAGGAATTGTGACCTCAAAAACACCGGAACCAAAGGCGAGGTCACATGCTGGAGTAAATAGCTGGAGGTAATGAAGGAGATAACTACAAAACTCCTCAGAGCAGCCAGGAAAACAAACAGTGCGGCACTGTGGAACTCGTACACTTAGGTAGGGGGGCCTTACGATAAAGCTAAGTAAATGTCAATTTTTAAAATGTAAGGTAACGTACCTGGGGTTTGAAATGTCTGATAAAGGAATAGAACCGGGTGATCTTAAAGTACATGCAATTGCCTGTTTTCCTAGACCTATGAATGTACCTGAGGTACGTAGATAGAGAAAGGGGGATTTAGTTTGTATACGTGTAAACCCTGTAATTACAGGAGAATCGATGAAGTTGCAACAGAAAAGTAAAGGGCCACTTATGATAACTAAAGTTTTCGAGAACGACACATATGAAATTTCTGATTTATGAGTGGATTATACGGGTGCACGTTATATTAGTACTACGCATGTTAATAATTTGAATTTATGTAAACCGCCTCGATCAGAAGATGACGGTGCGTATGACGATAAGGAGCAGAATATAGATAGTAATAGGGACGAGCAAGGACAGGGATGGTCGGATAATGGTGTCGCGGATGCAGGATCGGCGTCGACTCAGATAGTGGTTGACACGCCTAGACCGATGAGAGTGCGAAGGGCGCCTGTAGATCGACGTATTTTTAACCAGGGCAGAGATCGTGCCCGATCTCTTGTAGGATAGCCACCAACGACTTACGTAGTCGCTCGCGAGTATTCTCTGCGCTAACTGCGGCCGTGGCGCTGTTGCGTCTTCCTTCTCCTCTCGATGCTCGTAACGAGAGGAGCTAGCTACGTTGCGTGAGACTTCGAATTGCGATATAGCATTTTAAGTAATACAGGCCTGTAATAAGTTTTAATAGCGTAACAAATAAATAAGACTATAATTGAGGTTGGTGTTTATATTTAATTATTCTCTCGCTTAATTACCTTCCCAGCAGGAAAACTCCGTTCCTCGTCCACTCCCTGTGAATCAGCATTTTACGGTTATAAAATCGTTTCGATAAATTATCAACACTTTTTTTATAAAGTAGGTTCAAAGGGGTTAATTGTGGGTTGGGTTAAAAAATGAATTCCAAAAATATTTTTGGAAATGTCTTTATGAATTCTTATAGTACTTGATGACCTATACATTTCAGACCTGGCAGAATATGATAGTGTAAACAGTTCGAAAGTTTTTGATGATTCCGTTAGCTAAACGGTATTGAGTTCGCGGGAATAGAGTTAATTCATAAACAACATGGATTAAAAATAATCTCGTGTAGTTATAAATTAGTTTCTCTGTGTATTTGTACGTGTGCGTGTGCGTGTGCGTGAGTTTTTGCGTGTGTGTGAGTGTGCGTGTGCGTGTGTAAGTGTGTGTATGTTAGTATGTGGCATATCACCATTCGTTCTATCTACGGTATAAGTTTCCCAAACTTTTCATGGATGTTTGCATGAATACATTTTTTATGGCCATTTTTCAAAATTTAAGAACTTTCAAATTTCGATTTTTTCACATTATTAGCGAATTTTTGCACAATAAAGTACTCATGAAATACTTCATTTTAGGACCTGAAATCATTTTATATGAGTCGTTTTCCGTTGTTATAACGTATGATAGTTTTTTTTTCAACATTTATTACCCGGAAACTATACGTATAAAGTAAGTCAAAATTTTACTGAATACTCTTTTCATATACAGGTATACTTCTGTAAAGTTTTAGGTAAAAAACTTTGTTTTCAGAGAAAAGAAAATGTATAAAGAAATGCATTTTTTTGTGTAACGATAACTTGAATAATACTTGATGTAATGTCTTGAAAATTTCAAAGAATATTTGCTAGGTATCAAGTTATTGGCTGAATATTTTTGAGCCGATTTGGTTCATAATCCTCTGAGATATTAGAGATTATTCAATTTAAACAGTACTTTCTCACCCTGTATATCACAGCATATTTAAGCTTTGTCGTTGTGCTTTATGTAGTAGATATAAAGTATTATTATTTATAAGGTTTACTATTTTTCACTTCTAGCCGACAATATGCATGAGACTGCTCAAAAAATCCATAAACTGGAAAGATAATGTTGTATAAAAAATATTATTATTTTGTAATGTTTTAAAAATTATTTAATAATGACATAATTTATTTTTGCAATATTTAATATGTATTTATCTATAATATAGCATAGAAAAATTATAATTTGTATACTATTCGGTGATCGAATTAGTAGTATATATATATTAGTAGAAGTAAAATTTTTAAATGAGTGATTTTAAAAAAAGGTGCGTTTTTATGTCATCCATTTTTTGCTATGAAAGAAAAAAATAATAATTCAATCTTTTATAGGTACAGATTTGATTTGATTTTATAGATAATTGATTTTAGAATCCATGACACCTCGCTGACCAAAGATTCCCTGATGTACGATAAAATAACCACGATGGACGGAACTGTGCAATACTTCCTTATTTATAATAATTTTAATCAAATTCTCTTCGAGAAAGCATAGTGCCAAAACATAGTGCCAAAGCATAGTTAGTAGCTAATAAGTAATTAGAGACGGAGCTCTAATATGAAGTTAGTCCTCGGAGTTTGTTAACAATGGTGAGGTAGATTTTTTGATCTTCTCGAGGTTAGAGCTTTGTGAAATAAAAGTCATATTAACGTTTAAGTGGCTATGCCACCCTCTTCAGAAAAAAACTGGAAAAAGATTTTTTATTGTAAGTATTACAAATCAACATTGTTACAAATTAACATAGCTATTTTCTGTGATTGGGTGTTGCGAATTATAATTTAAACAGCGTCCGGAAAAGGTTGGTTTCGAGTACTAATTTGTGATTATTGGGAAGCTGACAAAATCAAATAGACAATTATAACGCTATAACGTTGCCCGTCGGATCGAGCGAAAATCCTCGCTTGTGATGAGTCACACACTGGAGACAGTTTCCTATATAAGGAGACCGCTCAGCTGTCACTCGTTTCAAATGAAAACAAACCACGAGCGCAACAACACATTTCGCGCTCGCGAGCCCCTTCCTCCCCGCTTCACATGCGGAGGAGAAAGCTCTGTTTTGACTGTGCCTCTTATCATTGACTCGCAGTTTAGGTAATATTTTATTCGTATTATTGACTTTATACTATTTTTATACATATTGTAATTTAATACCTGCGTTTTCAAAATGTTATTATACTTGTTAAAAATTTTATGCTACCTTCGAATATTATTAATATATTTCATAATGTTAATTTGTAATACTTACAATAAAAAATCTCTTTGCAGTTTTTTTTTTTTGAAGAGGCTGGCATAGCCACCGAAACGTTAATCTGATTTTTATTTCACATACCTCTAACCTCGGAAAGATCAACAAATCTACCTCACCATCATAGTAGCTTCTTTCATAACCGTTTTACTTCACATTTTGCATGTATCTGTGGAAATAAAATACTAAATTATAAAAAATGTGTGCGTCTCGCACCACGCGGTAAATATAGAATACATTGATATATAATACGAGGATATATGTATGTAATACGAATGCGCGCTTCTTTTTTACACAAATATTTGAATTATTAACCGTGAAAGTTACTTTACTTGAAAGCTACGTTATTCGATTTGTCACATTCACTAAGAAATATCGCAAGAACGAAACGAATCCGTTGTATACAATGCATGAATACTACTTAGATGGCTCCTGCACAAATATGTACCTTAAGTATAATTAATATAATAATTTGTTTTCATATTATAATATAAGAAGTGATTTACTATAAAAGAAGGATATTTTAAGTGATGAAACAAAATTTTTTTAGAAAAACGTCTACATTGCAAAAGTGATTATCGACAACGAGAGAAATATTCAACACAACACTGCAGACTTTTTTATTTCTTATTCGATTAATTTTTGAAGGTCTCATTCTGTTAATTCCTTGAATTATTTCAAGGGGACTTATCGATATAAAAATTGTAAAAATTCGATAAACTTGCAAAGTTTTGTCCGATTGTTTATAAAACATATTTGACGACTCAGACATAAAACACGGGAAAACAGATAAATAAATAAATAAATAAATAAATAAATAAATGAATGAATGAATGAATGAATGAATGAATGAATGAATGAATGAATGAATGAATGAATGAATTAATTAAATAAACTGCATTTGACCTTCAAAACTACATTTGACCTGCAATCATCTATGTTCAAAACTACATTTGACCTTCAAAACTACATTTGACCTTCAAAACTACATTTGACCTTCAAAACTACATTTGACCTTCAAAACTACATTTGACCTTCAAAACTACATTTGACCTTCAAAACTACATTTGACCTTCAAAACTACATTTGACCTTCAAAACTACATTTGACCTTCAAAACTACATTTGACCTTCAAAACTACATTTGACCTTCAAAACTACATTTGACCTTCAAAACTACATTTGACCTTCAAAACTACATTTGACCTTCAAAACTACATTTGACCTTCAAAACTACATTTGACCTTCAAAACTACATTTGACCTTCAAAACTACATTTGACCTTCAAAACTACATTTGACCTTCAAAACTACATTTGACCTTCAAAACTACATTTGACCTTCAAAACTACATTTGACCTTCAAAATTACATTTCACCACAGAACAACATCCGACTTGCAAAACTACGTATTGTCTTCCAAACGACATTGACCTTCAAATCTACAATTGACCTTCAAAACTGCATTTGACTTTCAAAACTACATTTGACCTTTAGAAATACATTTGACCTTCAATCATCTATGTTCAAAACTACATTTAACCTTCAAAACTGCATTTGACCTTCAAATCTACATTGGACCTTCAAAACTACATTTGACCTTTAGAAATACATTTGACCTTTAGAAATACATTTGACCTTCAAAACTACATTTGACCTTCAATCATCTATGTTCAAAACTACATTTGACCTTCAAAACTACATTTGACCTTCAATCATCTGTGTTCAAAACCACATTTGACCTTCATAACTACATTTGACCTTCATAACTACATTTGACCATCAAAAATACATTTCACCACAAAACTACATTTAACCTTCAAAACTACATTTGACCTTCAATCATCTATGTCCCAAACTGCATTTGACCTTCAAAACTGCATTTGACCTTCAAAACTACATTTGACCTTCAAAACTACATTTGACCATCAAAAATACATTTCACCACAAAACTACATTTAACCTTCAAAACTACATTTGACCTTCAATCATCTATGTCCAAAACTGCATTTGACGTTCAAAACTGCATTTTACCTTCAAAACTACATTTGACATTTAAAACAACATTTGACCTTCAAATCTACAATTGACCTTCAAAGCTGCATTTGACCTTCAAAACTACATTTCTCCTTCATTACTACATTTGTTCTTCAATATTACATTTGACCTTCAAAACTTCATTTGACCTTCAAAACTACATTTGACCTTTTGAAATTCATTTGACCTTCAATCATCTATGTTCAAACTACATTTGACCTTCAAATCTGCATTTGACCTTTAAAACTGCATTTGACCTTCAAAACTACATTTGACCTTCAAAACAACATTTGACCTTTAAAACTACATTTCACCTTCAAAACAACATTTCACCTTCAAAACTACATTTGACCTTCGATCATCTATGTTCAAAACTACATTTGACCTTCAGATCTGCATTTGACCATCAAAACTACATATGACCTTCAATCATCTGTGTTCAAAACCACATTGGACCTTCAAAACTACATTTAACCTTCAATACCACATTTGTCCTTCAATACTACATTTGACCTTCTAAACTACATTTGACTTTCAAAACTACATTTGACCTTCAAAACTACATTTGACGTTCGAAACTACATTTGACCTTAAAAACTACTTTTGACCTTCAAAAATACGTTTCACCAAAAAACAACATCCGACCTGCAAAACTACGTATGGTCTTCCAAACGACATTTGACCTTCAAATCTACAATTGACCTTCAAAACTGAATTTTACCTTCAAAACTACATTTGACCTTCAAAACAACATTTGACCTTTAAAACTACATTTGACCTTCAAAACAACATTTGACCTTCAAAACTACATTTGACCTTCAATCATCTATGTTCAAAACTTCAATTGACCTTCAAAACCACATTTCTCCTTCAATACTAGATTTGTTCTTCAATATTACATTTGACCTTCAAAACTCCATTTGACCTTGAAAACTACATTTGACCTTCAAAACTACATTTATCCTTCATTACTACATTTGTTCTTCAATATTACATTTGACCTTCAAAACTGCATTTGACCTTCAAAACTACATTTAACCTTCAAAACTACATTTCACCTTTAGAAATACATTTGACCTTCAATCGTCTATGTTCAAACTACATTTGACCTTCAAATCTGCATTTGACCTTCAAAACTACATTTAGCCTTCAATCCTCTATGTTCAAAACTACATTTGACCTTCGAAACTGCATTTGACTTTCAAAACTGCATTTGACCTTCAAAACTACATTTGACCTGCAATCATCTATGTTCAAAACTACATTTGACCTTCAAAACTACATTTGACCTTCAAAACTACATTTGACATTCAAAACTACATTTGACCTTCAAAACTACATTTGACCTTCAAAACTACATTTGACCTTCAAAACTACATTTGACCTTCAAAACTACATTTGACCTTCATAACTACATTTGACCTTCAAAACTACATTTGACCATCAAAACTACATTTGACCTTCAAAACTACATTTGACCTTCAAAACTACATTTGACCTTCAAAACTACATTTGACCTTCAAAACTACATTTGACGTTCAAAACTACATTTGACCTTCAAAACTACATTTGACGTTCAAAACTACATTTGACCTTCAAAACTACATTTGACCTTCAAAACTACATTTGACCTTCAAAACTACATTTGACCTTCAAAACTACATTTGACCTTCAAAACTACATTTGACCTTCAAAACTACATTTGACCTTCAAAACTACATTTGACCTTCAAAACTACATTTGACCTTCAAAACTACATTTGACCTTCAAAACTACATTTGACCTTCAAAACTACATTTGACCTTCAAAACTACATTTGACCTTCAAAACTACATTTGACCTTCAAAACTACATTTGACCTTCAAAACTACATTTGACCTTCAAAACTACAATTGCCTTCAAAACTACATTTGACCTTCAAAACTACATTTGACCTTCAAAACTACATTTGACCTTCAAAACTACATTTGACCTTCAAAACTACATTTGACCTTCAAAACTACATTTCACCTTCAAAAATACATTTCACCACAAAACAACATCCGACCTGCTAAACTACGTATGGTCTTCCAAACTACATTGACCTTCAAATCTACATTTGACCTTCATAACTACATTTGACTTTCAAAAATACATTTCACCATAAAACTACATTTAACCTTCAAAACTATATTTGACCTTCAATCATCTATGTCCAAAACTGCATTTGACCTTCAAAACTGCATTTTACCTTCAAAACTACATTTAACCTTCAAAACTACATTTGACCTTCAATCATCTATGTCTAAAACTGCATTTGACCTTCAAAACTGCATTTGACCTTCAAAACTACATTTGACATTTAAAACAACATTTGACCTTCAAAATTACATTTGCTCATCAAAACTTCATTTGGTCTTCAATCAACTATGTTCAAAACTACGTTTGACCTTCAAAACTACATTTCTCCTTCATTACTACATTTGTTCTTCAATATTACATTTGACCTTCAAAACTGCATTTGATCTTCAAAACTACATTTGACCATCAAAACTACATTTGACCGTTAGAAATACATTTGACTTTCAAAACTGAATTTGACCTTCAAAACTGCATTTGATTTTCAAAACTACATTTGACCTTCAAAACTACATTTGATCTTCAAAAATACATTTCACCACAAAACAACATCCGACCTGCAAAACTACGTATGGTCTTCCAAACGACATTGACCTTCAAATCTACATTTGACCTTCATAACTACATTTGACTTTCAAAAATACATTTCACCATAAAACTACATTTAACCTTCAAAACTACATTTGACCTTCAATCATCTATGTCCAAAACTGCATTTGACCTTCAAAACTGCATTTTACCTTCAAAACTACATTTAACCTTCAAAACTACATTTGACCTTCAATCATCTATGTCTAAAACTGCATTTGACCTTCAAAACTACATTTGACCTTCAAAACTACATTTGACCTTCAAAACTACATTTGACCTTCAAAATTACATTTGCTCATCAAAACTTCATTTGGTCTTCAATCAACTATGTTCAAAACTACGTTTGATCTTCAAAACTACATTTCTCCTTCATTACTACATTTGTTCTTCAATATTACATTTCACCACAGAACAACATCCGACTTGCAAAACTACGTATTGTCTTCCAAACGACATTGACCTTCAAATCTACAATTGACCTTCAAAACTGCATTTGACCTTCAAAACTACATTTGACCTTCAAAACTACATTTAGCCTTCAATCCTCTATGTTCAAAACTACATTTGACCTTCGAAACTGCATTTGACCTTCAAAACTTCATTTGACTTTCAAAACTGCATTTGACCTTCAAAACTACATTTGACCTGCAATCATCTATGTTCAAAACTACATTTGACCTTCAAAACTACATTTGACCTTCAAAACTACATTTGACCTTCAAAACTACATTTGACCTTCAAAATTACATTTGACCTTCAAAACTACATTTGACCTTCAAAACTACATTTGACCTTCAAAACTACATTTGACCTTCAAAACTACATTTAGCCTTCAATCCTCTATGTTCAAAACTACATTTGACCTTCGAAACTGCATTTGACCTTCAAAACTTCATTTGACTTTCAAAACTGCATTTGACCTTCAAAACTACATTTGACCTGCAATCATCTATGTTCAAAACTACATTTGACCTTCAAAACTACATTTGACCTTCAAAACTACATTTGACCTTCAAAACTACATTTGACCTTCAAAACTACATTTGACCTTCAAAACTACATTTGACCTTCAAAACTACATTTGACCTTCAAAACTACATTTGACCTTCAAAACTACATTTGACCTTCAAAACTACATTTGACCTTCAAAACTACATTTGACCTTCAAAACTACATTTGACCTTCAAAACTACATTTGACGTTCAAAACTACATTTGACCTTCAAAACTACATTTGACGTTCAAAACTGCATTTGACCTTCAAAACTACATTTGACCTTCAAAACAACATTTGACCTTTAAAACTACATTTCACCTTCAAAATAACATTTCACCTTCAAAACTACATTTGTCCTTCGATCATCTATGTTCAAAACTACATTTGACCTTCAAAACTACATTTAACCTTCAATACCACATTTGTCCTTCAATACTACATTTGACCATCAAAACTACATATGACCTTCAATCATCTGTGTTCAAAACCTCATTGGACCTTCAAAACTACATTTAACCTTCAATACCACATTTGTCCTTCAATACTACATTTGACCTTCTAAACTACATTTGACTTTCAAAACTACATTTGACCTTCAAAACTACATTTGACGTTCGAAACTACATTTGACCTTAAAAACTACTTTTGACCTTCAAAAATACGTTTCACCAAAAAACAACATCCGACCTGCAAAACTACGTATGGTCTTCCAAACGACATTTGACCTTCAAATCTACAATTGACCTTCAAAACTGAATTTTACCTTCAAAACTACATTTGACCTTCAAAACAACATTTGACCTTTAAAACTACATTTGACCTTCAAAACAACATTTGACCTTCAAAACTACATTTGACCTTCAATCATCTATGTTCAAAACTACATTTGACCTTCAAATCTGCATTTGACCTTCAAAACTACATTTGACCTTCAATCATCTATGTCCCAAACTGCATTTGACCTTCAAATCTACAATTGACCTTCAAAACTGCATTTGACCTTCAAAACTACACTTGACATTTAAAACAACATTTGACCTTCAAAATTACATTTGATCATCAAAACTACATTTGACCTTTAGAAATACATTTGACCTTCAAACATCTATGTTCAAAACTACATTTGACCTTAAAAACTGCATTTGACCTTCAAAAATACATTTGGACTTTAATCATCTATATTCATATATACATTTGATCTCCAAAACTACATTTGATCTGCAAAACTACATTTGAACTTCAAAACTACATTTGACCTACATAACTGCATTTGACCTTCAAAACTACATTTGACCTTCAAAACTACATTTGACTTTCAAAAGTACATAGAACCTTCAAAACTACATTTGACCTTCAAAACTACATTTGACCTTCAAAACTACATTTGACCTTCAAACCTACATTCGACCAACAAAACTACATTTCTCCTACAATACTACCTTTGACCTTCAAAACTACATTTGACCTTCAAAACTACATTTGACCTTCAAAACTACATTTGACCTTCAAAACTACATTTGACCTTCAAAACTTCATTTGACCTTCAAAACTACATTTCACCTTCAAAACTACATTTGAACTTCATAACTACATTTCACCTTCAAAAATACATTTCACCACAAAACAACATCCGACCTGCTAAACTACGTATGGTCTTCCAAACTACATTGACCTTCAAATCTACATTTGACCTTCATAACTACATTTGACTTTCAAAAATACATTTCACCATAAAACTACATTTAACCTTCAAAACTACATTTGACCTTCAATCATCTATGTCCAAAACTGCATTTGACCTTCAAAACTGCATTTGACCTTCAAAACTACATTTGACATTTAAAACAACATTTGACCTTCAAAATTACATTTGCTCATCAAAACTTCATTTGGTCTTCAATCAACTATGTTCAAAACTACGTTTGACCTTCAAAACTACATTTCTCCTTCATTACTACATTTGTTCTTCAATATTACATTTGACCTTCAAAACTGCATTTGACCTTCAAAACTACATTTGACCATCAAAACTACATTTGACCGTTAGAAATACATTTGACTTTCAAAACTGAATTTGACCTTCAAAACTGCATTTGATTTTCAAAACTACATTTGACCTTCAAAACTACATTTGATCTTCAAAAGTACATTTGACCTTCAAAACTACATTTAACCTTCAAAACTACATTTGACCTTCAATCATCTATGTCCAAAACTTCATTTGACCTTCAAAACCACATTTCTCCTTCAATACTAGATTTGTTCTTCAATATTACATTTGACCTTCAAAACTCCATTTGACCTTGAAAACTACATTTGACCTTCAAAACTACATTTATCCTTCATTACTACGTTTGTTCTTCAATATTACATTTGACCTTCAAAACTGCATTTGACCTTCAAAACTACATTTAACCTTCAAAACTACATTTCACCTTTAGAAATACATTTGACCTTCAATCGTCTATGTTCAAACTACATTTGACCTTCAAATCTGCATTTGACCTCCAAAACTACATTTAGCCTTCAATCCTCTATGTTCAAAACTACATTTGACCTTCGAAACTGCATTTGACCTTCAAAATTTCATTTGACTTTCAAAACTGCATTTGACCTTCAAAACTACATTTGACCTTCAAAACTACATTTGACCTTCAAAACTACATTTGACCTTCAAAACTACATTTGACCTTCAAAACTACATTTGACCTTCAAAACTACATTTGACCTTCAAAACTACATTTGACCTTCAAAACTACATTTGACCTTCAAAACTACATTTGACCTTCAAAACTACATTTGACCTTCAAAACTACATTTGACCTTCAAAACTGCATTTGACCTTCAAAACTACATTTGACCTTCAAAACTACATTTAGCCTTCAATCCTCTATGTTCAAAACTACATTTGACCTTCAAAACTACATTTGACCTTCAAAACTACATTTGACCTTCAAAACTACATTTGACCTTCAAAACTACATTTGACCTTCAAAACTACATTTGACCTTCAAAACTACAATTGACCTTCAAAACTACATTTGACCTTCAAAACTACATTTGACCTTCAAAACTACATTTGACCTTCAAAACTACATTTCACCTTCAAAAATACATTTCACCACAAAACAACATCCGACCTGCTAAACTACGTATGGTCTTCCAAACTACATTGACCTTCAAATCTACATTTGACCTTCATAACTACATTTGACTTTCAAAAATACATTTCACGATAAAACTACATTTAACCTTCAAAACTACATTTGACCTTTCAATCATCTATGTCCAAAACTGCATTTGACCTTCAAAACTGCATTTTACCTTCAAAACTACATTTAACCTTCAAAACTACATTTGACCTTCAATCATCTATGTCCAAAACTGCATTTGACATTCAAAACTGCATTTGACCTTCAAAACTACATTTGACATTTAAAACAACATTTGACCTTCAAAATTACATTTGCTCATCAAAACTTCATTTGGTCTTCAATCAACTATGTTCAAAACTACGTTTGACCTTCAAAACTACATTTCTCCTTCATTAATACATTTGTTCTTCAATATTACATTTGGCCTTCAAAACTGCATTTGACCTTCAAAACTACATTTGACCATCAAAACTACATTTGACCTTTAGAAATACATTTGACTTTCAAAACTGAATTTGACCTTCAAAACTGTATTTGATTTTCAAAACTACATTTGACCTTCAAAACTACACTTGATCTTCAAAAATACATTTCACCACAAAACAACATCCGACCTGCAAAACTACGTATGGTCTTCCAAACGACATTGACCTTCAAATCTACAATTGACCTTCAAAACTGCATTTGACCTTCAAAACTACATTTGACATTTAAAACAACATTTGACCTTCAAAATTACATTTGATCATCAAAACTACATTTGACCTTTAGAAATACATTTGACCTTCAAACATCTATGTTCAAAACTACATTTGACCTTAAAATCTGTATTTGACCTTCAAAAATACATTTGGACTTTAATCATCTATATTCAAAACTACATTTGACCTTCAATCATCTATGTTCAAAACTACATTTGACCTTAAAAAATACATTTGACCTTCAAAACTACATTTGACCTTCATAACTACATTTGACCATCAAAAATACATTTCACCACAAAACAATATCCGACCTGAAAAACTACGTATGGTATTCCAAACGAAATTTGACCTTCAAATCTCCAATTGACCTTCAAAACTGCATTTGACCTTCAAAACTACATTTGACCTTCAAAACTACATTTGACCTGCAATCATCTATGTTCAAAACTACATTTGACCTTCAAAACTACATTTGACCTTCAAAACTACATTTGACCTTCAAAACTACATTTGACCTTCAAAATTACATTTGACCTTCAAAACTACATTTGACCTTCAAAACTACATTTGACCTTCAAAACTACATTTGACCTTCAAAACTACATTTAGCCTTCAATCCTCTATGTTCAAAACTACATTTGACCTTCGAAACTGCATTTGACCTTCAAAACTTCATTTGACTTTCAAAACTGCATTTGACCTTCAAAACTACATTTGACCTGCAATCATCTATGTTCAAAACTACATTTGACCTTCAAAACTACATTTGACCTTCAAAACTACATTTGACCTTCAAAACTACATTTGACCTTCAAAACTACATTTGACCTTCAAAACTACATTTGACCTTCAAAACTACATTTGACCTTCAAAACTACATTTGACCTTCAAAACTACATTTGACCTTCAAAACTACATTTGACCTTCAAAACTACATTTGACCTTCAAAACTACATTTGACCTTCAAAACTACATTTGACCTTCAAAACTACATTTGACCTTCAAAACTACATTTGACCTTCAAAACTACATTTGACCTTCAAAACTACATTTGACCTTCAAAACTACATTTGACCTTCAAAACTACATTTGACCTTCAAAACTACATTTGACCTTCAAAACTACATTTGACCTTCAAAACTACATTTGACCTTCAAAACTACATTTGACCTTCAAAACTACATTTGACCTTCAAAACTACATTTGACCTTCAAAACTACATTTGACCTTCAAAATTACATTTCACCACAGAACAACATCCGACTTGCAAAACTACGTATTGTCTTCCAAACGACATTGACCTTCAAATCTACAATTGACCTTCAAAACTGCATTTGACTTTCAAAACTACATTTGACATTTAGAAATACATTTGACCTTCAATCATCTATGTTCAAAACTACATTTAACCTTCAAAACTGCATTTGACCTTCAAATCTACATTGGACCTTCAAAACTACATTTGACCTTTAGAAATACATTTGACCTTTAGAAATACATTTGACCTTCAAAACTACATTTGACCTTCAATCATCTATGTTCAAAACTACATTTGACCTTCAAAACTACATTTGACCTTCAATCATCTGTGTTCAAAACCACATTTGACCTTCATAACTACATTTGACCTTCATAACTACATTTGACCATCAAAAATACATTTCACCACAAAACTACATTTAACCTTCAAAACTACATTTGACCTTCAATCATCTATGTCCCAAACTGCATTTGACCTTCAAAACTGCATTTGACCTTCAAAACTACATTTGACCTTCAAAACTACATTTGACCATCAAAAATACATTTCACCACAAAACTACATTTAACCTTCAAAACTACATTTGACCTTCAATCATCTATGTCCAAAACTGCATTTGACGTTCAAAACTGCATTTTACCTTCAAAACTACATTTGACATTTAAAACAACATTTGACCTTCAAATCTACAATTGACCTTCAAAGCTGCATTTGACCTTCAAAACTACATTTCTCCTTCATTACTACATTTGTTCTTCAATATTACATTTGACCTTCAAAACTTCATTTGACCTTCAAAACTACATTTGACCTTTTGAAATTCATTTGACCTTCAATCATCTATGTTCAAACTACATGTGACCTTCAAATCTGCATTTGACCTTTAAAACTGCATTTGACCTTCAAAACTACATTTGACCTTCAAAACAACATTTGACCTTTAAAACTACATTTCACCTTCAAAACAACATTTCACCTTCAAAACTACATTTGACCTTCGATCATCTATGTTCAAAACTACATTTGACCTTCAGATCTGCATTTGACCATCAAAACTACATATGACCTTCAATCATCTGTGTTCAAAACCACATTGGACCTTCAAAACTACATTTAACCTTCAATACCACATTTGTCCTTCAATACTACATTTGACCTTCTAAACTACATTTGACTTTCAAAACTACATTTGACCTTCAAAACTACATTTGACGTTCGAAACTACATTTGACCTTAAAAACTACTTTTGACCTTCAAAAATACGTTTCACCAAAAAACAACATCCGACCTGCAAAACTACGTATGGTCTTCCAAACGACATTTGACCTTCAAATCTACAATTGACCTTCAAAACTGAATTTTACCTTCAAAACTACATTTGACCTTCAAAACAACATTTGACCTTTAAAACTACATTTGACCTTCAAAACAACATTTGACCTTCAAAACTACATTTGACCTTCAATCATCTATGTTCAAAACTTCAATTGACCTTCAAAACCACATTTCTCCTTCAATACTAGATTTGTTCTTCAATATTACATTTGACCTTCAAAACTCCATTTGACCTTGAAAACTACATTTGACCTTCAAAACTACATTTATCCTTCATTACTACATTTGTTCTTCAATATTACATTTGACCTTCAAAACTGCATTTGACCTTCAAAACTACATTTAACCTTCAAAACTACATTTCACCTTTAGAAATACATTTGACCTTCAATCGTCTATGTTCAAACTACATTTGACCTTCAAATCTGCATTTGACCTTCAAAACTACATTTAGCCTTCAATCCTCTATGTTCAAAACTACATTTGACATTCGAAACTGCATTTGACCTTCAAAACTTCATTTGACTTTCAAAACTGCATTTGACCTTCAAAACTACATTTGACCTGCAATCATCTATGTTCAAAACTACATTTGACCTTCAAAACTACATTTGACCTTCAAAACTACATTTGACATTCAAAACTACATTTGACCTTCAAAACTACATTTGACCTTCAAAACTACATTTGACCTTCAAAACTACATTTGACCTTCAAAACTACATTTGACCTTCATAACTACATTTGACCTTCAAAACTACATTTGACCTTCAAAACTACATTTGACCTTCAAAAGTACATTTGACCTTCAAAACTACATTTGACCTTCAAAACTACATTTGACCTTCAAAACTACATTTGACGTTCAAAACTACATTTGACCTTCAAAACTACATTTGACGTTCAAAACTACATTTGACCTTCAAAACTACATTTGACCTTCAAACCTACATTTGACCTTCAAAACTACATTTGACCTTCAAAACTACATTTGACCTTCAAAACTACATTTGACCTTCAAAACTACATTTGACCTTCAAAACTACATTTGACCTTCAAAACTACATTTGACCTTCAAAACTACATTTGACCTTCAAAACTACATTTGACCTTCAAAACTACATTTGACCTTCAAAACTACATTTGACCTTCAAAACTACATTTGACCTTCAAAACTACATTTGACCTTCAAAACTACATTTGACCTTCAAAACTACATTTGACCTTCAAAACAACATTTGACCTTCAAAACTACATTTGACCTTCAAAACTACATTTGACCTTCAAAACTACATTTGACCTTCAAAACTACAATTGACCTTCAAAACTACATTTGACCTTCAAAACTACATTTGACCTTCAAAACTACATTTGACCTTCAAAACTACATTTGACCTTCAAAACTACATTTGACCTTCAAAACTACATTTCACCTTCAAAAATACATTTCACCACAAAACAACATCCGACCTGCTAAACTACGTATGGTCTTCCAAACTACATTGACCTTCAAATCTACATTTGACCTTCATAACTACATTTGACTTTCAAAAATACATTTCACCATAAAACTACATTTAACCTTCAAAACTATATTTGACCTTCAATCATCTATGTCCAAAACTGCATTTGACCTTCAAAACTGCATTTTACCTTCAAAACTACATTTAACCTTCAAAACTACATTTGACCTTCAATCATCTATGTCTAAAACTGCATTTGACCTTCAAAACTGCATTTGACCTTCAAAACTACATTTGACATTTAAAACAACATTTGACCTTCAAAATTACATTTGCTCATCAAAACTTCATTTGGTCTTCAATCAACTATGTTCAAAACTACGTTTGACCTTCAAAACTACATTTCTCCTTCATTACTACATTTGTTCTTCAATATTACATTTGACCTTCAAAACTGCATTTGATCTTCAAAACTACATTTGACCATCAAAACTACATTTGACCGTTAGAAATACATTTGACTTTCAAAACTGAATTTGACCTTCAAAACTGCATTTGATTTTCAAAACTACATTTGACCTTCAAAACTACATTTGATCTTCAAAAATACATTTCACCACAAAACAACATCCGACCTGCAAAACTACGTATGGTCTTCCAAACGACATTGACCTTCAAATCTACATTTGACCTTCATAACTACATTTGACTTTCAAAAATACATTTCACCATAAAACTACATTTAACCTTCAAAACTACATTTGACCTTCAATCATCTATGTCCAAAACTGCATTTGACCTTCAAAACTGCATTTTACCTTCAAAACTACATTTAACCTTCAAAACTACATTTGACCTTCAATCATCTATGTCTAAAACTGCATTTGACCTTCAAAACTACATTTGACCTTCAAAACTACATTTGACCTTCAAAACTACATTTGACCTTCAAAATTACATTTGCTCATCAAAACTTCATTTGGTCTTCAATCAACTATGTTCAAAACTACGTTTGATCTTCAAAACTACATTTCTCCTTCATTACTACATTTGTTCTTCAATATTACATTTCACCACAGAACAACATCCGACTTGCAAAACTACGTATTGTCTTCCAAACGACATTGACCTTCAAATCTACAATTGACCTTCAAAACTGCATTTGACTTTCAAAACTACATTTGACCTTTAGAAATACATTTGACCTTCAATCATCTATGTTCAAAACTACATTTGACCTTAAAAAATACATTTGACCTTCAAAACTACATTTGACCTTCATAACTACATTTGACCATCAAAAATACATTTCACCACAAAACAATATCCGACCTGAAAAACTACGTATGGTATTCCAAACGACATTTGACCTTCAAATCTCCAATTGACCTTCAAAACTGCATTTGACCTTCAAAACTACATTTGACCTTCAAAACTACATTTGACCTGCAATCATCTATGTTCAAAACTACATTTGACCTTCAAAACTACATTTGACCTTCAAAACTACATTTGACCTTCAAAACTACATTTGACCTTCAAAATTACATTTGACCTTCAAAACTACATTTGACCTTCAAAACTACATTTGACCTTCAAAACTACATTTGACCTTCAAAACTACATTTAGCCTTCAATCCTCTATGTTCAAAACTACATTTGACCTTCGAAACTGCATTTGACCTTCAAAACTTCATTTGACTTTCAAAACTGCATTTGACCTTCAAAACTACATTTGACCTGCAATCATCTATGTTCAAAACTAAATTTGACCTTCAAAACTACATTTGACCTTCAAAACTACATTTGACCTTCAAAACTACATTTGACCTTCAAAACTACATTTGACCTTCAAAACTACATTTGACCTTCAAAACTACATTTGACCTTCAAAACTACATTTGACCTTCAAAACTACATTTGACCTTCAAAACTACATTTGACCTTCAAAACTACATTTGACCTTCAAAACTACATTTGACCTTCAAAACTACATTTGACCTTCAAAACTACATTTGACCTTCAAAATTACATTTCACCACAGAACAACATCCGACTTGCAAAACTACGTATTGTCTTCCAAACGACATTGACCTTCAAATCTACAATTGACCTTCAAAACTGCATTTGACTTTCAAAACTACATTTGACCTTTAGAAATACATTTGACCTTCAATCATCTATGTTCAAAACTACATTTAACCTTCAAAACTGCATTTGACCTTCAAATCTACATTGGACCTTCAAAACTACATTTGACCTTTAGAAATACATTTGACCTTTAGAAATACATTTGACCTTCAAAACTACATTTGACCTTCAATCATCTATGTTCAAAACTTCATTTGACCTTCAAAACTACATTTGACCTTCAATCATCTGTGTTCAAAACCACATTTGACCTTCATAACTACATTTGACCTTCATAACTACATTTGACCATCAAAAATACATTTCACCACAAAACTACATTTAACCTTCAAAACTACATTTGACCTTCAATCATCTATGTCCCAAACTGCATTTGACCTTCAAAACTGCATTTGACCTTCAAAACTACATTTGACCTTCAAAACTACATTTGACCATCAAAAATACATTTCACCACAAAACTACATTTAACCTTCAAAACTACATTTGACCTTCAATCATCTATGTCCAAAACTGCATTTGACGTTCAAAACTGCATTTTACCTTCAAAACTACATTTGACATTTAAAACAACATTTGACCTTCAAATTTACAATTGACCTTCAAAGCTGCATTTGACCTTCAAAACTACATTTCTCCTTCATTACTACATTTGTTCTTCAATATTACATTTGACCTTCAAAACTTCATTTGACCTTCAAAACTACATTTGACCTTCAAAACTACATTTGACCTTCAAAACTACATTTGACCATCAAAAATACATTTCACCACAAAACTACATTTAACCTTCAAAACTACATTTGACCTTCAATCATCTATGTCCAAAACTGCATTTGACGTTCAAAACTGCATTTTACCTTCAAAACTACATTTGACATTTAAAACAACATTTGACCTTCAAATCTACAATTGACCTTCAAAGCTGCATTTGACCTTCAAAACTACATTTCTCCTTCATTACTACATTTGTTCTTCAATATTACATTTGACCTTCAAAACTTCATTTGACCTTCAAAACTACATTTGACCTTTTGAAATTCATTTGACCTTCAATCATCTATGTTCAAACTACATTTGACCTTCAAATCTGCATTTGACCTTTAAAACTGCATTTGACCTTCAAAACTACATTTGACCTTCAAAACAACATTTGACCTTTAAAACTACATTTCACCTTCAAAACAACATTTCACCTTCAAAACTACATTTGACCTTCGATCATCTATGTTCAAAACTACATTTGACCTTCAGATCTGCATTTGACCATCAAAACTACATATGACCTTCAATCATCTGTGTTCAAAACCACATTGGACCTTCAAAACTACATTTAACCTTCAATACCACATTTGTCCTTCAATACTACATTTGACCTTCTAAACTACATTTGACTTTCAAAACTACATTTGACCTTCAAAACTACATTTGACGTTCGAAACTACATTTGACCTTAAAAACTACTTTTGACCATCAAAAATACGTTTCACCAAAAAACAACATCCGACCTGCAAAACTACGTATGGTCTTCCAAACGACATTTGACCTTCAAATCTACAATTGACCTTCAAAACTGAATTTTACCTTCAAAACTACATTTGACCTTCAAAACAACATTTGACCTTTAAAACTACATTTGACCTTCAAAACAACATTTGACCTTCAAAACTACATTTAACCTTCAATCATCTATGTTCAAAACTTCAATTGACCTTTAAAACCACATTTCTCCTTCAATACTAGATTTGTTCTTCAATATTACATTTGACCTTCAAAACTCCATTTGACCTTGAAAACTACATTTGACCTTCAAAACTACATTTATCCTTCATTACTACATTTGTTCTTCAATATTACATTTGACCTTCAAAACTGCATTTGACCTTCAAAACTACATTTAACCTTCAAAACTACATTTCACCTTTAGAAATACATTTGACCTTCAATCGTCTATGTTCAAACTACATTTGACCTTCAAATCTGCATTTGACCTTCAAAACTACATTTAGCCTTCAATCCTCTATGTTCAAAACTACATTTGACCTTCGAAACTGCATTTGACCTTCAAAACTTCATTTGACTTTCAAAACTGCATTTGACCTTCAAAACTACATTTGACCTGCAATCATCTATGTTCAAAACTACATTTGACCTTCAAAACTACATTTGACCTTCAAAACTACATTTGACATTCAAAACTACATTTGACCTTCAAAACTACATTTGACCTTCAAAACTACATTTGACCTTCAAAACTACATTTGACCTTCAAAACTACATTTGACCTTCATAACTACATTTGACCTTCAAAACTACATTTGACCTTCAAAACTACATTTGACCTTCAAAACTACATTTGACCTTCAAAACTACATTTGACCTTCAAAACTACATTTGACCTTCAAAACTACATTTGACGTTCAAAACTACATTTGACCTTCAAAACTACATTTGACCTTCAAAACTACATTTGACCTTCAAAACTACATTTGACCTTCAAAACTACATTTGACCTTCAAAACTACATTTGACCTTCAAAACTACATTTGACCTTCAAAACTACATTTGACCTTCAAAACTACATTTGACCTTCAAAACTACATTTGACCTTCAAAACTACATTTGACCTTCAAATCTACATTTGACCTTCAAAACTACATTTGACCTTCAAAACTACATTTGACCTTCAAAACTACATTTGACCTTCAAAACTACATTTGACCTTCAAAACTACAATTGACCTTCAAAACTACATTTGACCTTCAAAACTACATTTGACCTTCAAAACTACATTTGACCTTCAAAACTACATTTGACCTTCAAAACTACATTTGACCTTCAAAACTACATTTCACCTTCAAAAATACATTTCACCACAAAACAACATCCGACCTGCTAAACTACGTATGGTCTTCCAAACTACATTGACCTTCAAATCTACATTTGACCTTCATAACTACATTTGACTTTCAAAAATACATTTCACCATAAAACTACATTTAACCTTCAAAACTATATTTGACCTTCAATCATCTATGTCCAAAACTGCATTTGACCTTCAAAACTGCATTTTACCTTCAAAACTACATTTAACCTTCAAAACTACATTTGACCTTCAATCATCTATGTCTAAAACTGCATTTGACCTTCAAAACTGCATTTGACCTTCAAAACTACATTTGACCTTCAAAACTACATTTCACCTTCAAAAATACATTTCACCACAAAACAACATCCGACCTGCTAAACTACGTATGGTCTTCCAAACTACATTGACCTTCAAATCTACATTTGACCTTCATAACTACATTTGACTTTCAAAAATACATTTCACCATAAAACTACATTTAACCTTCAAAACTACATTTGACCTTCAATCATCTATGTCTAAAACTGCATTTGACCTTCAAAACTGCATTTGACCTTCAAAACTACATTTGACATTTAAAACAACATTTGACCTTCAAAATTACATTTGCTCATCAAAACTTCATTTGGTCTTCAATCAACTATGTTCAAAACTACGTTTGACCTTCAAAACTACATTTCTCCTTCATTACTACATTTGTTCTTCAATATTACATTTGACCTTCAAAACTGCATTTGATCTTCAAAACTACATTTGACCATCAAAACTACATTTGACCGTTAGAAATACATTTGACTTTCAAAACTGAATTTGACCTTCAAAACTGCATTTGATTTTCAAAACTACATTTGACCTTCAAAACTACATTTGATCTTCAAAAATACATTTCACCACAAAACAACATCCGACCTGCAAAACTACGTATGGTCTTCCAAACGACATTGACCTTCAAATCTACATTTGACCTTCATAACTACATTTGACTTTCAAAAATACATTTCACCATAAAACTACATTTAACCTTCAAAACTACATTTGACCTTCAATCATTTATGTCCAAAACTGCATTTGACCTTCAAAACTGCATTTTACCTTCAAAACTACATTTAACCTTCAAAACTACATTTGACCTTCAATCATCTATGTCTAAAACTGCATTTGACCTTCAAAACTACATTTGACCTTCAAAACTACATTTGTTCTTCAATATTACATTTCACCACAGAACAACATCCGACTTGCAAAACTACGTATTGTCTTCCAAACGACATTGACCTTCAAATCTACAATTGACCTTCAAAACTGCATTTGACTTTCAAAACTACATTTGACCTTTAGAAATACATTTGACCTTCAATCATCTATGTTCAAACTACATTTGACCTTCAAATCTGCATTTGACCTTTAAAACTGCATTTGACCTTCAAAACTACATTTGACCTTCAATCATCTGTGTTCAAAACCACATTTGACCTTCATAACTACATTTGACCATCAAAAATACATTTCACCACAAAACTACATTTAACCTTCAAAACTACATTTGACCTTCAATCATCTATGTCCCAAACTGCATTTTACCTTCAAAACTACATTTGACATTTAAAACAACATTTGACCTTCAAATCTACAATTGACCTTCAAAGCTGCATTTGACCTTCAAAACTACATTTCTCCTTCATTACTACATTTGTTCTTGAATATTACATTTGACCTTCAAAACTTCATTTGACCTTCAAAACTACATTTGACCTTTTGAAATTCATTTGACCTTCAATCATCTATGTTCAAACTACATTTGACCTTCAAATCTGCATTTGACCTTTAAAACTGCATTTGACCTTCAAAACTACATTTGACCTTCAAAACAACATTTGACCTTTAAAACTACATTTCACCTTCAAAACAACATTTCACCTTCAAAACTACATTTGACCTTCGATCATCTATGTTCAAAACTACATTTGACCTTCAGATCTGCATTTGACCATCAAAACTACATATGACCTTCAATCATCTGTGTTCAAAACCACATTGGACCTTCAAAACTACATTTAACCTTCAATACCACATTTGTCCTTCAATACTACATTTGACCTTCTAAACTACATTTGACTTTCAAAACTACATTTGACCTTCAAAACTACATTTGACGTTCGAAACTACATTTGACCTTAAAAACTACTTTTGACCTTCAAAAATACGTTTCACCAAAAAACAACATCCGACCTGCAAAACTACGTATGGTCTTCCAAACGACATTTGACCTTCAAATCTACAATTGACCTTCAAAACTGAATTTTACCTTCAAAACTACATTTGACCTTCAAAACAACATTTGACCTTTAAAACTACATTTGACCTTCAAAACAACATTTGACCTTCAAAACTACATTTGACCTTCAATCATCTATGTTCAAAACTACATTTGACCTTCAAATCTGCATTTGACCTTCAAAACTACATTTGACCTTCAATCATCTGTGTTCAAAACTACATTTAACCTTCAAAACTACATTTGACATTCAATCATCTATGTCCCAAACTGCATTTGACCTTCAAATCTACAATTGACCTTCAAAACTGCATTTGACCTTCAAAACTACACTTGATATTTAAAACAACATTTGACCTTCAAAATTACATTTGATCATCAAAACTACATTTGACCTTTAGAAATACATTTGACCTTCAAACATCTATGTTCAAAACTACATTTGACCTTAAAATCTGCATTTGACCTTCAAAAATACATTTGGACTTTAATCATCTATATTCATATATACATTTGATCTCCAAAACTACATTTGATCTGCAAAACTACATTTGAACTTCAAAACTACATTTGACCTACATAACTGCATTTGACCTTCAAAACTACATTTGACCTTCAAAACTACATTTGACTTTCAAAAGTACATATAACCTTCAAAACTACATTTAACGTTCAAAACTACATTTGACCTTCAATCGTCTATGATCAAATCTACATTTGACCTTCAAAACTACAATTGAGCTGAAAACTGCATTTTATCTGCAAAACTACATTTGATCTGCAAAACTACATTTGAACTTCAAAACTACATTTGTCCTACATAACTGCATTTGATCTTCAAAACTACATTTGACCTTCAAAACTACATTTGACCTTCAAACCTACATTCGACCAACAAAACTACATTTCTCCTACAATACTACCTTTGAACTTCAAATCTACATTTGACCTTGAAAACTACATTTGACATTCAAAACTACATTTGATCTTCAAAACTACATTTGACCTTCAAAACTACATTTAACCTTCAAAACTACATTTGACCTTCAATCATCTATGTCCAAAACTTCAATTGACCTTCAAAACCACATTTCTCCTTCAATACTAGATTTGTTCTTCAATATTACATTTGACCTTCAAAACACCATTTGACCTTGAAAACTACATTTGATCTTCAAAACTACATTTAACCTTCAAAACTACATTTCACCTTTAGAAATACATTTGACCTTCAATCGTCTATGTTCAAACTACATTTGACCTTCAAATCTGCATTTGACCTTCAAAACTACATTTAGCCTTCAATCCTCTATGTTCAAAACTACATTTGACCTTCGAAACTGCATTTGACCTTCAAAACTTCATTTGACTTTCAAAACTGCATTTGACCTTCAAAACTACATTTGACCTTCAAAACTACATTTGACCTTCAAAACTACATTTGACCTTCAAAACTACATTTGACCTTCAAAACTACATTTGACCTTCAAAACTACATTTGACCTTCAAAACTACATTTGACCTTCAAAACTACATTTGACCTTCAAAACTACATTTGACCTTCAAAACTACAATTGACCTTCAAAACTACATTTGACCTTCAAAACTACATTTGACCTTCAAAACTACATTTGACCTTCAAAACTACATTTGACCTTCAAAACTACATTTCACCTTCAAAAATACATTTCACCACAAAACAACATCCGACCTGCTAAACTACGTATGGTCTTCCAAACTACATTGACCTTCAAATCTACATTTGACCTTCATAACTACATTTGACTTTCAAAAATACATTTCACGATAAAACTACATTTAACCTTCAAAACTACATTTGACCTTTCAATCATCTATGTCCAAAACTGCATTTGACCTTCAAAACTGCATTTTACCTTCAAAACTACATTTAACCTTCAAAACTACATTTGACCTTCAATCATCTATGTCCAAAACTGCATTTGACCTTCAAAACTGCATTTGACCTTCAAAACTACATTTGACATTTAAAACAACATTTGACCTTCAAAATTACATTTGCTCATCAAAACTTCATTTGGTCTTCAATCAACTATGTTCAAAACTACGTTTGACCTTCAAAACTACATTTCTCCTTCATTACTACATTTGTTCTTCAATATTACATTTGGCCTTCAAAACTGCATTTGACCTTCAAAACTACATTTGACCATCAAAACTACATTTGACCTTTAGAAATACATTTGACTTTCAAAACTGAATTTGACCTTCAAAACTGTATTTGATTTTCAAAACTACATTTGACCTTCAAAACTACATTTGATCTTCAAAAATACATTTCACCACAAAACAACATCCGACCTGCAAAACTACGTATGGTCTTCCAAACGACATTGACCTTCAAATCTACAATTGACCTTCAAAACTGCATTTGACCTTCAAAACTACATTTGACATTTAAAACAACATTTGACCTTCAAAATTACATTTGATCATCAAAACTACATTTGACCTTTAGAAATACATTTGACCTTCAAACATCTATGTTCAAAACTACATTTGACCTTAAAATCTGTATTTGACCTTCAAAAATACATTTGGACTTTAATCATCTATATTCAAAACTACATTTGACCTTCAATCATCTATGTTCAAAACTACATTTGACCTTAAAAAATACATTTGACCTTCAAAACTACATTTGACCTTCATAACTACATTTGACCATCAAAAATACATTTCACCACAAAACAATATCCGACCTGAAAAACTACGTATGGTATTCCAAACGACATTTGACCTTCAAATCTCCAATTGACCTTCAAAACTGCATTTGACCTTCAAAACTACATTTGACCTTCAAAACTACATTTGACCTGCAATCATCTATGTTCAAAACTACATTTGACCTTCAAAACTACATTTGACCTTCAAAACTACATTTGACCTTCAAAACTACATTTGACCTTCAAAACTACATTTGACCTTCAAAACTACATTTGACCTTCAAAACTACATTTGACCTTCAAAACTACATTTGACCTTCAAAACTACATTTGACCTTCAAAACTACATTTGACCTTCAAAACTACATTTAGCCTTCAATCCTCTATGTTCAAAACTACATTTGACCTTCGAAACTGCATTTGACCTTCAAAACTTCATTTGACTTTCAAAACTGCATTTGACCTTCAAAACTACATTTGACCTGCAATCATCTATGTTCAAAACTACATTTGACCTTCAAAACTACATTTGACCTTCAAAACTACATTTGACCTTCAAAACTACATTTGACCTTCAAAACTACATTTGAACTTCAAAACTACATTTGACCTTCAAAACTACATTTGACCTTCAAAACTACATTTGACCTTCAAAACTACATTTGACCTTCAAAACTACATTTGACCTTCAAAACTACATTTGACCTTCAAAACTACATTTGACCTTCAAAACTACATTTGACCTTCAAAACTACATTTGACCTTCAAAACTACATTTGACCTTCAAAACTACATTTGACCTTCAAAACTACATTTGACCTTCAAAACTACATTTGACCTTCAAAACTACATTTGATCTTCAAAACTACATTTGACCTTCAAAACTACATTTGACCTTCAAAACTACATTTGACCTTCAAAATTACATTTCACCACAGAACAACATCCGACTTGCAAAACTACGTATTCTCTTCCAAACGACATTGACCTTCAAATCTACAATTGACCTTCAAAACTGCATTTGACTTTCAAAACTACATTTGACCTTTAGAAATACATTTGACCTTCAATCATCTATGTTCAAAACTACATTTAACCTTCAAAACTGCATTTGACCTTCAAATCTACATTGGACCTTCAAAACTACATTTGACCTTTAGAAATACATTTGACCTTTAGAAATACATTTGACCTTCAAAACTACATTTGACCTTCAATCATCTATGTTCAAAACTACATTTGACCTTTAAAACTACAATTGACCTTCAATCATCTGTGTTCAAAACCACATTTGACCTTCATAACTACATTAGACCTTCATAACTACATTTGACCTTCATAACTACATTTGACCATCAAAAATACATTTCACCACAAAACTACATTTAACCTTCAAAACTACATTTGACCTTCAATCATCTATGTCCCAAACTGCATTTGACCTTCAAAACTGCATTTGACCTTCAAAACTACATTTGACCTTCAAAACTACATTTGACCATCAAAAATACATTTCACCACAAAACTACATTTAACCTTCAAAACTACATTTGACCTTCAATCATCTATGTCCAAAACTGCATTTGATGTTCAAAACTGCATTTTACCTTCAAAACTACATTTGACATTTAAAACAACATTTGACCTTCAAATCTACAATTGACCGTCAAAGCTGCATTTGACCTTCAAAACTACATTTCTCCTTCATTACTACATTTGTTCTTCAATATTACATTTGACCTTCAAAACTTCATTTGACCTTCAAAACTACATTTGACCTTTTGAAATTCATTTGACCTTCATCATCTATGTTCAAACTACATTTGACCTTCAAATCTGCATTTGACCTTTAAAACTGCATTTGACCTTCAAAACTACATTTGACCTTCAAAACAACATTTGACCTTTAAAACTACATTTCACCTTCAAAATAACATTTCACCTTCAAAACTACATTTGTCCTTCGATCATCTATGTTCAAAACTACATTTGATCTTCAAAACTACATTTAACCTTCAATACCACATTTGTCCTCAATACTACATTTGACCATCAAAACTACATATGACCTTCAATCATCTGTGTTCAAAACCACATTGGACCTTCAAAACTACATTTAACCTTCAATACCACATTTGTCCTTCAATACTACATTTGACCTTCTAAACTACATTTGACTTTCAAAACTACATTTGACCTTCAAAACTACATTTGACGTTCGAAACTACATTTGACCTTAAAAACTACTTTTGACCTTCAAAAATACGTTTCACCAAAAAACAACATCCGACCTGCAAAACTACGTATGGTCTTCCAAACGACATTTGACCTTCAAATCTACAATTGACCTTCAAAACTGAATTTTACCTTAAAAACTACATTTGACCTTCAAAACAACATTTGACCTTTAAAACTACATTTGACCTTCAAAACAACATTTGACCTTCAAAACTACATTTGACCTTCAATCATCTATGTTCAAAACTACATTTGACCTTCAAATCTGCATTTGACCTTCAAAACTACATTTGACCTTCAATCATCTATGTCCCAAACTGCATTTGACCTTCAAATGTACAATTGACCTTCAAAACTGCATTTGACCTTCAAAACTACACTTGACATTTAAAACAACATTTGACCTTCAAAATTACATTTGATCATCAAAACTACATTTGACCTTTAGAAATACATTTGACCTTCAAACATCTATGTTCAAAACTACATTTGACCTTAAAATCTGCATTTGACCTTCAAAAATACATTTGGACTTTAATCGTCTATATTCATATATACATTTGATCTCCAAAACTACATTTGATCTGCAAAACTACATTTGAACTTCAAAACTACATTTGACCTACATAACTGCATTTGACCTTCAAAACTACATTTGACCTTCAAAACTACATTTGACTTTCAAAAGTACATAGAACCTTCAAAACTACATTTGACCTTCAAAACTACATTTGACCTTCAAAACTACATTTGACCTTCAAACCTACATTCGACCAACAAAACTACATTTCTCCTACAATACTACCTTTGACCTTCAAAACTACATTTGACCTTCAAAACTACATTTGACCTTCAAAACTACATTTGACCTTCAAAACTACATTTGACCTTCAAAACTTCATTTGACCTTCAAAACTACATTTCACCTTCAAAACTACATTTGAACTTCATAACTACATTTCACCTTCAAAAATACATTTCACCACAAAACAACATCCGACCTGCTAAACTACGTATGGTCTTCCAAACTACATTGACCTTCAAATCTACATTTGACCTTCATAACTACATTTGACTTTCAAAAATACATTTCACCATAAAACTACATTTAACCTTCAAAACTACATTTGACCTTCAATCATCTATGTCCAAAACTGCATTTGACCTTCAAAACTGCATTTGACCTTCAAAACTACATTTGACATTTAAAACAACATTTGACCTTCAAAATTACATTTGCTCATCAAAACTTCATTTGGTCTTCAATCAACTATGTTCAAAACTACGTTTGACCTTCAAAACTACATTTCTCCTTCATTACTACATTTGTTCTTCAATATTACATTTGACCTTCAAAACTGCATTTGACCTTCAAAACTACATTTGACCATCAAAACTACATTTGACCGTTAGAAATACATTTGACTTTCAAAACTGAATTTGACCTTCAAAACTGCATTTGATTTTCAAAACTACATTTGACCTTCAAAACTACATTTGATCTTCAAAAGTACATTTGACCTTCAAAACTACATTTAACCTTCAAAACTACATTTGACCTTCAATCATCTATGTCCAAAACTTCATTTGACCTTCAAAACCACATTTCTCCTTCAATACTAGATTTGTTCTTCAATATTACATTTGACCTTCAAAACTCCATTTGACCTTGAAAACTACATTTGACCTTCAAAACTACATTTATCCTTCATTACTACGTTTGTTCTTCAATATTACATTTGACCTTCAAAACTGCATTTGACCTTCAAAACTACATTTAACCTTCAAAACTACATTTCACCTTTAGAAATACATTTGACCTTCAATCGTCTATGTTCAAACTACATTTGACCTTCAAATCTGCATTTGACCTCCAAAACTACATTTAGCCTTCAATCCTCTATGTTCAAAACTACATTTGACCTTCGAAACTGCATTTGACCTTCAAAATTTCATTTGACTTTCAAAACTGCATTTGACCTTCAAAACTACATTTGACCTTCAAAACTACATTTGACCTTCAAAACTACATTTGACCTTCAAAACTACATTTGACCTTCAAAACTACATTTGACCTTCAAAACTACATTTGACCTTCAAAACTACATTTAGCCTTCAATCCTCTATGTTCAAAACTACATTTGACCTTCAAAACTACATTTGACCTTCAAAACTACATTTGACCTTCAAAACTACATTTGACCTTCAAAACTACATTTGACCTTCAAAACTACATTTGACCTTCAAAACTACATTTGACCTTCAAAACTACATTTGACCTTCAAAACTACATTTGACCTTCAAAACTACATTTGACCTTCAAAACTACAATTGACCTTCAAAACTACATTTGACCTTCAAAACTACATTTGACCTTCAAAACTACATTTGACCTTCAAAACTACATTTCACCTTCAAAAATACATTTCACCACAAAACAACATCCGACCTGCTAAACTACGTATGGTCTTCCAAACTACATTGACCTTCAAATCTACATTTGACCTTCATAACTACATTTGACTTTCAAAAATACATTTCACGATAAAACTACATTTAACCTTCAAAACTACATTTGACCTTTCAATCATCTATGTCCAAAACTGCATTTGACCTTCAAAACTGCATTTTACCTTCAAAACTACATTTAACCTTCAAAACTACATTTGACCTTCAATCATCTATGTCCAAAACTGCATTTGACCTTCAAAACTGCATTTGACCTTCAAAACTACATTTGACATTTAAAACAACATTTGACCTTCAAAATTACATTTGCTCATCAAAACTTCATTTGGTCTTCAATCAACTATGTTCAAAACTACGTTTGACCTTCAAAACTACATTTCTCCTTCATTACTACATTTGTTCTTCAATATTACATTTGGCCTTCAAAACTGCATTTGACCTTCAAAACTACATTTGACCATCAAAACTACATTTGACCTTTAGAAATACATTTGACTTTCAAAACTGAATTTGACCTTCAAAACTGTATTTGATTTTCAAAACTACATTTGACCTTCAAAACTACATTTGATCTTCAAAAATACATTTCACCACAAAACAACATCCGACCTGCAAAACTACGTATGGTCTTCCAAACGACATTGACCTTCAAATCTACAATTGACCTTCAAAACTGCATTTGACCTTCAAAACTACATTTGACATTTAAAACAACATTTGACCTTCAAAATTACATTTGATCATCAAAACTACATTTGACCTTTAGAAATACATTTGACCTTCAAACATCTATGTTCAAAACTACATTTGACCTTAAAATCTGTATTTGACCTTCAAAAATACATTTGGACTTTAATCATCTATATTCAAAACTACATTTGACCTTCAATCATCTATGTTCAAAACTACATTTGACCTTAAAAAATACATTTGACCTTCAAAACTACATTTGACCTTCATAACTACATTTGACCATCAAAAATACATTTCACCACAAAACAATATCCGACCTGAAAAACTACGTATGGTATTCCAAACGACATTTGACCTTCAAATCTCCAATTGACCTTCAAAACTGCATTTGACCTTCAAAACTACATTTGACCTTCAAAACTACATTTGACCTGCAATCATCTATGTTCAAAACTACATTTGACCTTCAAAACTACATTTGACCTTCAAAACTACATTTGACCTTCAAAACTACATTTGACCTTCAAAATTACATTTGACCTTCAAAACTACATTTGACCTTCAAAACTACATTTGACCTTCAAAACTACATTTGACCTTCAAAACTACATTTAGCCTTCAATCCTCTATGTTCAAAACTACATTTGACCTTCAAAACTGCATTTGACCTTCAAAACTTCATTTGACTTTCAAAACTGCATTTGACCTTCAAAACTACATTTGACCTGCAATCATCTATGTTCAAAACTACATTTGACCTTCAAAACTACATTTGACCTTCAAAACTACATTTGACCTTCAAAACTACATTTGACCTTCAAAACTACATTTGACCTTCAAAACTACATTTGACCTTCAAAACTACATTTGACCTTCAAAACTACATTTGACCTTCAAAATTACATTTCACCACAGAACAACATCCGACTTGCAAAACTACGTATTGTCTTCCAAACGACATTGACCTTCAAATCTACAATTGACCTTCAAAACTGCATTTGACTTTCAAAACTACATTTGACCTTTAGAAATACATTTGACCTTCAATCATCTATGTTCAAAACTACATTTAACCTTCAAAACTGCATTTGACCTTCAAATCTACATTGGACCTTCAAAACTACATTTGACCTTCAATCATCTGTGTTCAAAACCACATTTGACCTTCATAACTACATTTGACCTTCATAACTACATTTGACCATCAAAAATACATTTCACCACAAAACTACATTTAACCTTCAAAACTACATTTGACCTTCAATCATCTATGTCCCAAACTGCATTTGACCTTCAAAACTGCATTTGACCTTCAAAACTACATTTGACCTTCAAAACTACATTTGACCATCAAAAATACATTTCACCACAAAACTACATTTAACCTTCAAAACTACATTTGACCTTCAATCATCTATGTCCAAAACTGCATTTGACGTTCAAAACTGCATTTTACCTTCAAAACTACATTTGACCTTTTGAAATTCATTTGACCTTCAATCATCTATGTTCAAACTACATTTGACCTTCAAATCTGCATTTGACCTTTAAAACTGCATTTGACCTTCAAAACTACATTTGACCTTCAAAACAACATTTGACCTTTAAAACTACATTTCACCTTCAAAACAACATTTCACCTTCAAAACTACATTTGACCTTCAAAACTACATTTGACCTTCAAAACTACATTTGACCTTCAAAACTACATTTCACCTTCAAAAATACATTTCACCACAAAACAACATCCGACCTGCTAAACTACGTATGGTCTTCCAAACTACATTGACCTTCAAATCTACATTTGACCTTCATAACTACATTTGACTTTCAAAAATACATTTCACCATAAAACTACATTTAACCTTCAAAACTATATTTGACCTTCAATCATCTATGTCCAAAACTGCATTTGACCTTCAAAACTGCATTTTACCTTCAAAACTACATTTAACCTTCAAAACTACATTTGACCTTCAATCATCTATGTCTAAAACTGCATTTGACCTTCAAAACTGCATTTGACCTTCAAAACTACATTTGACATTTAAAACAACATTTGACCTTCAAAATTACATTTGCTCATCAACACTTCATTTGGTCTTCAATCAACTATGTTCAAAACTACATTTGACCTTAAAAAATACATTTGACCTTCAAAACTACATTTGACCTTCATAACTACATTTGACCATCAAAAATACATTTCACCACAAAACAATATCCGACCTGAAAAACTACGTATGGTATTCCAAACGACATTTGACCTTCAAATCTCCAATTGACCTTCAAAACTGCATTTGACCTTCAAAACTACATTTGACCTTCAAAACTACATTTGACCTGCAATCATCTATGTTCAAAACTACATTTGACCTTCAAAACTACATTTGACCTTCAAAACTACATTTGACCTTCAAAACTACATTTGACCTTCAAAATTACATTTGACCTTCAAAACTACATTTGACCTTCAAAACTACATTTGACCTTCAAAACTACATTTGACCTTCAAAACTACATTTAGCCTTCAATCCTCTATGTTCAAAACTACATTTGACCTTCGAAACTGCATTTGACCTTCAAAACTTCATTTGACTTTCAAAACTGCATTTGACCTTCAAAACTACATTTGACCTGCAATCATCTATGTTCAAAACTACATTTGACCTTCAAAACTACATTTGACCTTCAAAACTACATTTGACCTTCAAAACTACATTTGACCTTCAAAACTACATTTGACCTTCAAAACTACATTTGACCTTCAAAACTACATTTGACCTTCAAAACTACATTTGACCTTCAAAACTACATTTGACCTTCAAAACTACATTTGACCTTCAAAACTACATTTGACCTTCAAAACTACATTTGACCTTCAAAACTACATTTGACCTTCAAAACTACATTTGACCTTCAAAACTACATTTGACCTTCAAAATTACATTTCACCACAGAACAACATCCGACTTGCAAAACTACGTATTGTCTTCCAAACGACATTGACCTTCAAATCTACAATTGACCTTCAAAACTGCATTTGACTTTCAAAACTACATTTGACCTTTAGAAATACATTTGACCTTCAATCATCTATGTTCAAAACTACATTTAACCTTCAAAACTGCATTTGACCTTCAAATCTACATTGGACCTTCAAAACTACATTTGACCTTTAGAAATACATTTGACCTTTAGAAATACATTTGACCTTCAAAACTACATTTGACCTTCAATCATCTATGTTCAAAACTACATTTGACCTTCAAAACTACATTTGACCTTCAATCATCTGTGTTCAAAACCACATTTGACCTTCATAACTACATTTGACCTTCATAACTACATTTGACCATCAAAAATACATTTCACCACAAAACTACATTTAACCTTCAAAACTACATTTGACCTTCAATCATCTATGTCCCAAACTGCATTTGACCTTCAAAACTGCATTTGACCTTCAAAACTACATTTGACCTTCAAAACTACATTTGACCATCAAAAATACATTTCACCACAAAACTACATTTAACCTTCAAAACTACATTTGACCTTCAATCATCTATGTCCAAAACTGCATTTGACGTTCAAAACTGCATTTTACCTTCAAAACTACATTTGACATTTAAAACAACATTTGACCTTCAAATTTACAATTGACCTTCAAAGCTGCATTTGACCTTCAAAACTACATTTCTCCTTCATTACTACATTTGTTCTTCAATATTACATTTGACCTTCAAAACTTCATTTGACCTTCAAAACTACATTTGACCTTCAAAACTACATTTGACCTTCAAAACTACATTTGACCATCAAAAATACATTTCACCACAAAACTACATTTAACCTTCAAAACTACATTTGACCTTCAATCATCTATGTCCAAAACTGCATTTGACGTTCAAAACTGCATTTTACCTTCAAAACTACATTTGACATTTAAAACAACATTTGACCTTCAAATCTACAATTGACCTTCAAAGCTGCATTTGACCTTCAAAACTACATTTCTCCTTCATTACTACATTTGTTCTTCAATATTACATTTGACCTTCAAAACTTCATTTGACCTTCAAAACTACATTTGACCTTTTGAAATTCATTTGACCTTCAATCATCTATGTTCAAACTACATTTGACCTTCAAATCTGCATTTGACCTTTAAAACTGCATTTGACCTTCAAAACTACATTTGACCTTCAAAACAACATTTGACCTTTAAAACTACATTTCACCTTCAAAACAACATTTCACCTTCAAAACTACATTTGACCTTCGATCATCTATGTTCAAAACTACATTTGACCTTCAGATCTGCATTTGACCATCAAAACTACATATGACCTTCAATCATCTGTGTTCAAAACCACATTGGACCTTCAAAACTACATTTAACCTTCAATACCACATTTGTCCTTCAATACTACATTTGACCTTCTAAACTACATTTGACTTTCAAAACTACATTTGACCTTCAAAACTACATTTGACGTTCGAAACTACATTTGACCTTAAAAACTACTTTTGACCTTCAAAAATACGTTTCACCAAAAAACAACATCCGACCTGCAAAACTACGTATGGTCTTCCAAACGACATTTGACCTTCAAATCTACAATTGACCTTCAAAACTGAATTTTACCTTCAAAACTACATTTGACCTTCAAAACAACATTTGACCTTTAAAACTACATTTGACCTTCAAAACAACATTTGACCTTCAAAACTACATTTGACCTTCAATCATCTATGTTCAAAACTTCAATTGACCTTTAAAACCACATTTCTCCTTCAATACTAGATTTGTTCTTCAATATTACATTTTACCTTCAAAACTCCATTTGACCTTGAAAACTACATTTGACCTTCAAAACTACATTTATCCTTCATTACTACATTTGTTCTTCAATATTACATTTGACCTTCAAAACTGCATTTGACCTTCAAAACTACATTTAACCTTCAAAACTACATTTCACCTTTAGAAATACATTTGACCTTCAATCGTCTATGTTCAAACTACATTTGACCTTCAAATCTGCATTTGACCTTCAAAACTACATTTAGCCTTCAATCCTCTATGTTCAAAACTACATTTGACCTTCGAAACTGCATTTGACCTTCAAAACTTCATTTGACTTTCAAAACTGCATTTGACCTTCAAAACTACATTTGACCTGCAATCATCTATGTTCAAAACTACATTTGACCTTCAAAACTACATTTGACCTTCAAAACTACATTTGACATTCAAAACTACATTTGACCTTCAAAACTACATTTGACCTTCAAAACTACATTTGACCTTCAAAACTACATTTGACCTTCAAAACTACATTTGACCTTCATAACTACATTTGACCTTCAAAACTACATTTGACCTTCAAAACTACATTTGACCTTCAAAAGTACATTTGACCTTCAAAACTACATTTGACCTTCAAAACTACATTTGACGTTCAAAACTACATTTGACCTTCAAAACTACATTTGACCTTCAAAACTACATTTGACCTTCAAAACTACATTTGACCTTCAAAACTACATTTGACCTTCAAAACTACATTTGACCTTCAAAACTACATTTGACCTTCAAAACTACATTTGACCTTCAAAACTACATTTGACCTTCAAAACTACATTTGACCTTCAAAACTACATTTGACCTTCAAAACTATATTTGACCTTCAAAACTACATTTGACCTTCAAAACTACATTTGACCTTCAAAACTACATTTGACCTTCAAAACTACATTTGACCTTCAAAACTACATTTGACCTTCAAAACTACATTTGACCTTCAAAACTACATTTGACCTTCAAAACTACATTTGACCTTCAAAACTACATTTGACCTTCAAAACTACATTTGACCTTCAAAACTACATTTGACCTTCAAAACTACATTTGACCTTCAAAACTACAATTGACCTTCAAAACTACATTTGACCTTCAAAACTACATTTGACCTTCAAAACTACATTTGACCTTCAAAACTACATTTGACCTTCAAAACTACATTTGACCTTCAAAACTACATTTCACCTTCAAAAATACATTTCACCACAAAACAACATCCGACCTGCTAAACTACGTATGGTCTTCCAAACTACATTGACCTTCAAATCTACATTTGACCTTCATAACTACATTTGACTTTCAAAAATACATTTCACCATAAAACTACATTTAACCTTCAAAACTATATTTGACCTTGAATCATCTATGTCCAAAACTGCATTTGACCTTCAAAACTGCATTTTACCTTCAAAACTACATTTAACCTTCAAAACTACATTTGACCTTCAATCATCTATGTCTAAAACTGCATTTGACCTTCAAAACTGCATTTGACCTTCAAAACTACATTTGACCTTCAAAACTACATTTGACCTTCAAAATTACATTTGCTCATCAAAACTTCATTTGGTCTTCAATCAACTATGTTCAAAACTACGTTTGATCTTCAAAACTACATTTCTCCTTCATTACTACATTTGTTCTTCAATATTACATTTCACCACAGAACAACATCCGACTTGCAAAACTACGTATTGTCTTCCAAACGACATTGACCTTCAAATCTACATTTGACCTTCAAAACTACATTTGACATTTAAAACAACATTTGACTTTCAAAATTACATTTGCTCATCAAAACTTCATTTGGTCTTCAATCAACTATGTTCAAAACTACGTTTGACCTTCAAAACTACATTTCTCCTTCATTACTACATTTGTTCTTCAATATTACATTTGACCTTCAAAACTGCATTTGATCTTCAAAACTACATTTGACCATCAAAACTACATTTGACCATCAAAACTACATTTGACCATCAAAACTACATTTGACCGTTAGAAATACATTTGACTTTCAAAACTGAATTTGACCTTCAAAACTGCATTTGATTTTCAAAACTACATTTGACCTTCAAAACTACATTTGATCTTCAAAAATACATTTCACCACAAAACAACATCCGACCTGCAAAACTACGTATGGTCTTCCAAACGACATTGACCTTCAAATCTACATTTGACCTTCATAACTACATTTGACTTTCAAAAATACATTTCACCATAAAACTACATTTAACCTTCAAAACTACATTTGACCTTCAATCATCTATGTCCAAAACTGCATTTGACCTTCAAAACTGCATTTTACCTTCAAAACTACATTTAACCTTCAAAACTACATTTGACCTTCAATCATCTATGTCTAAAACTGCATTTGACCTTCAAAACTACATTTGACCTTCAAAACTACATTTGACCTTCAAAACTACATTTGACCTTCAAAATTACATTTGCTCATCAAAACTTCATTTGGTCTTCAATCAACTATGTTCAAAACTACGTTTGATCTTCAAAACTACATTTCTCCTTCATTACTACATTTGTTCTTCAATATTACATTTCACCACAGAACAACATCCGACTTGCAAAACTACGTATTGTCTTCCAAACGACATTGACCTTCAAATCTACAATTGACCTTCAAAACTGCATTTGACTTTCAAAACTACATTTGACCTTTAGAAATACATTTGACCTTCAATCATCTATGTTCAAACTACATTTGACCTTCAAATCTGCATTTGACCTTTAAAACTGCATTTGACCTTCAAAACTACATTTGACCTTCAATCATCTGTGTTCAAAACCACATTTGACCTTCATAACTACATTTGACCATCAAAAATACATTTCACCACAAAACTACATTTAACCTTCAAAACTACATTTGACCTTCAATCATCTATGTCCCAAACTGCATTTTACCTTCAAAACTACATTTGACATTTAAAACAACATTTGACCTTCAAATCTACAATTGACCTTCAAAGCTGCATTTGACCTTCAAAACTACATTTCTCCTTCATTACTACATTTGTTCTTGAATATTACATTTGACCTTCAAAACTTCATTTGACCTTCAAAACTACATTTGACCTTTTGAAATTCATTTGACCTTCAATCATCTATGTTCAAACTACATTTGACCTTCAAATCTGCATTTGACCTTTAAAACTGCATTTGACCTTCAAAACTACATTTGACCTTCAAAACAACATTTGACCTTTAAAACTACATTTCACCTTCAAAACAACATTTCACCTTCAAAACTACATTTGACCTTCGATCATCTATGTTCAAAACTACATTTGACCTTCAGATCTGCATTTGACCATCAAAACTACATATGACCTTCAATCATCTGTGTTCAAAACCACATTGGACCTTCAAAACTACATTTAACCTTCAATACCACATTTGTCCTTCAATACTACATTTGACCTTCTAAACTACATTTGACTTTCAAAACTACATTTGACCTTCAAAACTACATTTGACGTTCGAAACTACATTTGACCTTAAAAACTACTTTTGACCTTCAAAAATACGTTTCACCAAAAAACAACATCCGACCTGCAAAACTACGTATGGTCTTCCAAACGACATTTGACCTTCAAATCTACAATTGACCTTCAAAACTGAATTTTACCTTCAAAACTACATTTGACCTTCAAAACAACATTTGACCTTTAAAACTACATTTGACCTTCAAAACAACATTTGACCTTCAAAACTACATTTGACCTTCAATCATCTATGTTCAAAACTACATTTGACCTTCAAATCTGCATTTGACCTTCAAAACTACATTTGACCTTCAATCATCTGTGTTCAAAACTACATTTAACCTTCAAAACTACATTTGACATTCAATCATCTATGTCCCAAACTGCATTTGACCTTCAAATCTACAATTGACCTTCAAAACTGCATTTGACCTTCAAAACTACACTTGATATTTAAAACAACATTTAACCTTCAAAATTACATTTGATCATCAAAACTACATTTGACCTTTAGAAATACATTTGACCTTCAAACATCTATGTTCAAAACTACATTTGACCTTAAAATCTGCATTTGACCTTCAAAAATACATTTGGACTTTAATCATCTATATTCATATATACATTTGATCTCCAAAACTACATTTGATCTGCAAAACTACATTTGAACTTCAAAACTACATTTGACCTACATAACTGCATTTGACCTTCAAAACTACATTTGACCTTCAAAACTACATTTGACTTTCAAAAGTACATATAACCTTCAAAACTACATTTAACGTTCAAAACTACATTTGACCTTCAATCGTCTATGATCAAATCTACATTTGACCTTCAAAACTACAATTGAGCTGAAAACTGCATTTTATCTGCAAAACTACATTTGATCTGCAAAACTACATTTGAACTTCAAAACTACATTTGTCCTACATAACTGCATTTGATCTTCAAAACTACATTTGACCTTCAAAACTACATTTGACCTTCAAACCTACATTCGACCAACAAAACTACATTTCTCCTACAATACTACCTTTGAACTTCAAATCTACATTTGACCTTGAAAACTACATTTGACATTCAAAACTACATTTGATCTTCAAAACTACATTTGACCTTCAAAACTACATTTAACCTTCAAAACTACATTTGACCTTCAATCATCTATGTCCAAAACTTCAATTGACCTTCAAAACCACATTTCTCCTTCAATACTAGATTTGTTCTTCAATATTACATTTGACCTTCAAAACACCATTTGACCTTGAAAACTACATTTGATCTTCAAAACTACATTTAACCTTCAAAACTACATTTCACCTTTAGAAATACATTTGACCTTCAATCGTCTATGTTCAAACTACATTTGACCTTCAAATCTGCATTTGACCTTCAAAACTACATTTAGCCTTCAATCCTCTATGTTCAAAACTACATTTGACCTTCGAAACTGCATTTGACCTTCAAAACTTCATTTGACTTTCAAAACTGCATTTGACCTTCAAAACTACATTTGACCTTCAAAACTACATTTGACCTTCAAAACTACATTTGACCTTCAAAACTACATTTGACCTTCAAAACTACATTTGACCTTCAAAACTACATTTGACCTTCAAAACTACATTTGACCTTCAAAACTACATTTGACCTTCAAAACTACATTTGACCTTCAAAACTACAATTGACCTTCAAAACTACATTTGACCTTCAAAACTACATTTGACCTTCAAAACTACATTTGACCTTCAAAACTACATTTGACCTTCAAAACTACATTTGACCTTCAAAACTACATTTCACCTTCAAAAATACATTTCACCACAAAACAACATCCGACCTGCTAAACTACGTATGGTCTTCCAAACTACATTGACCTTCAAATCTACATTTGACCTTCATAACTACATTTGACTTTCAAAAATACATTTCACGATAAAACTACATTTAACCTTCAAAACTACATTTGACCTTTCAATCATCTATGTCCAAAACTGCATTTGACCTTCAAAACTGCATTTTACCTTCAAAACTACATTTAACCTTCAAAACTACATTTGACCTTCAATCATCTATGTCCAAAACTGCATTTGACCTTCAAAACTGCATTTAACCTTCAAAACTACATTTGACATTTAAAACAACATTTGACCTTCAAAATTACATTTGCTCATCAAAACTTCATTTGGTCTTCAATCAACTATGTTCAAAACTACGTTTGACCTTCAAAACTACATTTCTCCTTCATTACTACATTTGTTCTTCAATATTACATTTGGCCTTCAAAACTGCATTTGACCTTCAAAACTACATTTGACCATCAAAACTACATTTGACCTTTAGAAATACATTTGACTTTCAAAACTGAATTTGACCTTCAAAACTGTATTTGATTTTCAAAACTACATTTGACCTTCAAAACTACATTTGATCTTCAAAAATACATTTCACCACAAAACAACATCCGACCTGCAAAACTACGTATGGTCTTCCAAACGACATTGACCTTCAAATCTACAATTGACCTTCAAAACTGCATTTGACCTTCAAAACTACATTTGACATTTAAAACAACATTTGACCTTCAAAATTACATTTGATCATCAAAACTACATTTGACCTTTAGAAATACATTTGACCTTCAAACATCTATGTTCAAAACTACATTTGACCTTAAAATCTGTATTTGACCTTCAAAAATACATTTGGACTTTAATCATCTATATTCAAAACTACATTTGACCTTCAATCATCTATGTTCAAAACTACATTTGACCTTAAAAAATACATTTGACCTTCAAAACTACATTTGACCTTCATAACTACATTTGACCATCAAAAATACATTTCACCACAAAACAATATCCGACCTGAAAAACTACGTATGGTATTCCAAACGACATTTGACCTTCAAATCTCCAATTGACCTTCAAAACTGCATTTGACCTTCAAAACTACATTTGACCTTCAAAACTACATTTGACCTGCAATCATCTATGTTCAAAACTACATTTGACCTTCAAAACTACATTTGACCTTCAAAACTACATTTGACCTTCAAAACTACATTTGACCTTCAAAACTACATTTGACCTTCAAAACTACATTTGACCTTCAAAACTACATTTGACCTTCAAAACTACATTTGACCTTCAAAACTACATTTGACCTTCAAAACTACATTTGACCTTCAAAACTACATTTAGCCTTCAATCCTCTATGTTCAAAACTACATTTGACCTTCGAAACTGCATTTGACCTTCAAAACTTCATTTGACTTTCAAAACTGCATTTGACCTTCAAACTACATTTGACCTGCAATCATCTATGTTCAAAACTACATTTGACCTTCAAAACTACATTTGACCTTCAAAACTACATTTGACCTTCAAAACTACATTTGACCTTCAAAACTACATTTGACCTTCAAAACTACATTTGACCTTCAAACTACATTTGAACTTCAAAACTACATTTGACCTTCAAAACTACATTTGACCTTCAAAACTACATTTGACCTTCAAAACTACATTTGACCTTCAAAACTACATTTGACCTTCAAAACTACATTTGACCTTCAAAACTACATTTGACCTTCAAAACTACATTTGACCTTCAAAACTACATTTGACCTTCAAAACTACATTTGACCTTCAAAACTACATTTGACCTTCAAAACTACATTTGACCTTCAAAACTACATTTGACCTTCAAAACTACATTTGATCTTCAAAACTACATTTGACCTTCAAAACTACATTTGACCTTCAAAACTACATTTGACCTTCAAAATTACATTTCACCACAGAACAACATCCGACTTGCAAAACTACGTATTCTCTTCCAAACGACATTGACCTTCAAATCTACAATTGACCTTCAAAACTGCATTTGACTTTCAAAACTACATTTGACCTTTAGAAATACATTTGACCTTCAATCATCTATGTTCAAAACTACATTTAACCTTCAAAACTGCATTTGACCTTCAAATCTACATTGGACCTTCAAAACTACATTTGACCTTTAGAAATACATTTGACCTTTAGAAATACATTTGACCTTCAAAACTACATTTGACCTTCAATCATCTATGTTCAAAACTACATTTGACCTTTAAAACTACAATTGACCTTCAATCATCTGTGTTCAAAACCACATTTGACCTTCATAACTACATTAGACCTTCATAACTACATTTGACCTTCATAACTACATTTGACCATCAAAAATACATTTCACCACAAAACTACATTTAACCTTCAAAACTACATTTGACCTTCAATCATCTATGTCCCAAACTGCATTTGACCTTCAAAACTGCATTTGACCTTCAAAACTACATTTGACCTTCAAAACTACATTTGACCATCAAAAATACATTTCACCACAAAACTACATTTAACCTTCAAAACTACATTTGACCTTCAATCATCTATGTCCAAAACTGCATTTGATGTTCAAAACTGCATTTTACCTTCAAAACTACATTTGACATTTAAAACAACATTTGACCTTCAAATCTACAATTGACCTTCAAAGCTGCATTTGACCTTCAAAACTACATTTCTCCTTCATTACTACATTTGTTCTTCAATATTACATTTGACCTTCAAAACTTCATTTGACCTTCAAAACTACATTTGACCTTTTGAAATTCATTTGACCTTCATCATCTATGTTCAAACTACATTTGACCTTCAAATCTGCATTTGACCTTTAAAACTGCATTTGACCTTCAAAACTACATTTGACCTTCAAAACAACATTTGACCTTTAAAACTACATTTCACCTTCAAAATAACATTTCACCTTCAAAACTACATTTGTCCTTCGATCATCTATGTTCAAAACTACATTTGATCTTCAAAACTACATTTAACCTTCAATACCACATTTGTCCTCAATACTACATTTGACCATCAAAACTACATATGACCTTCAATCATCTGTGTTCAAAACCACATTGGACCTTCAAAACTACATTTAACCTTCAATACCACATTTGTCCTTCAATACTACATTTGACCTTCTAAACTACATTTGACTTTCAAAACTACATTTGACCTTCAAAACTACATTTGACGTTCGAAACTACATTTGACCTTAAAAACTACTTTTGACCTTCAAAAATACGTTTCACCAAAAAACAACATCCGACCTGCAAAACTACGTATGGTCTTCCAAACGACATTTGACCTTCAAATCTACAATTGACCTTCAAAACTGAATTTTACCTTAAAAACTACATTTGACCTTCAAAACAACATTTGACCTTTAAAACTACATTTGACCTTCAAAACAACATTTGACCTTCAAAACTACATTTGACCTTCAATCATCTATGTTCAAAACTACATTTGACCTTCAAATCTGCATTTGACCTTCAAAACTACATTTGACCTTCAATCATCTATGTCCCAAACTGCATTTGACCTTCAAATGTACAATTGACCTTCAAAACTGCATTTGACCTTCAAAACTACACTTGACATTTAAAACAACATTTGACCTTCAAAATTACATTTGATCATCAAAACTACATTTGACCTTTAGAAATACATTTGACCTTCAAACATCTATGTTCAAAACTACATTTGACCTTAAAATCTGCATTTGACCTTCAAAAATACATTTGGACTTTAATCGTCTATATTCATATATACATTTGATCTCCAAAACTACATTTGATCTGCAAAACTACATTTGAACTTCAAAACTACATTTGACCTACATAACTGCATTTGACCTTCAAAACTACATTTGACCTTCAAAACTACATTTGACTTTCAAAAGTACATAGAACCTTCAAAACTACATTTGACCTTCAAAACTACATTTGACCTTCAAAACTACATTTGACCTTCAAACCTACATTCGACCAACAAAACTACATTTCTCCTACAATACTACCTTTGACCTTCAAAACTACATTTGACCCTTCAAAACTACATTTGACCTTCAAAACTACATTTGACCTTCAAAACTACATTTGACCTTCAAAACTTCATTTGACCTTCAAAACTACATTTCACCTTCAAAACTACATTTGAACTTCATAACTACATTTCACCTTCAAAATACATTTCACCACAAAACAACATCCGACCTGCTAAACTACGTATGGTCTTCCAAACTACATTGACCTTCAAATCTACATTTGACCTTCATAACTACATTTGACTTTCAAAAATACATTTCACCATAAAACTACATTTAACCTTCAAAACTACATTTGACCTTCAATCATCTATGTCCAAAACTGCATTTGACCTTCAAAACTGCATTTGACCTTCAAAACTACATTTGACATTTAAAACAACATTTGACCTTCAAAATTACATTTGCTCATCAAAACTTCATTTGGTCTTCAATCAACTATGTTCAAAACTACGTTTGACCTTCAAAACTACATTTCTCCTTCATTACTACATTTGTTCTTCAATATTACATTTGACCTTCAAAACTGCATTTGACCTTCAAAACTACATTTGACCATCAAAACTACATTTGACCGTTAGAAATACATTTGACTTTCAAAACTGAATTTGACCTTCAAAACTGCATTTGATTTTCAAAACTACATTTGACCTTCAAAACTACATTTGATCTTCAAAAGTACATTTGACCTTCAAAACTACATTTAACCTTCAAAACTACATTTGACCTTCAATCATCTATGTCCAAAACTTCATTTGACCTTCAAAACCACATTTCTCCTTCAATACTAGATTTGTTCTTCAATATTACATTTGACCTTCAAAACTCCATTTGACCTTGAAAACTACATTTGACCTTCAAAACTACATTTATCCTTCATTACTACGTTTGTTCTTCAATATTACATTTGACCTTCAAAACTGCATTTGACCTTCAAAACTACATTTAACCTTCAAAACTACATTTCACCTTTAGAAATACATTTGACCTTCAATCGTCTATGTTCAAACTACATTTGACCTTCAAATCTGCATTTGACCTCCAAAACTACATTTAGCCTTCAATCCTCTATGTTCAAAACTACATTTGACCTTCGAAACTGCATTTGACCTTCAAAATTTCATTTGACTTTCAAAACTGCATTTGACCTTCAAAACTACATTTGACCTTCAAAACTACATTTGACCTTCAAAACTACATTTGACCTTCAAAACTACATTTGACCTTCAAAACTACATTTGACCTTCAAAACTACATTTGACCTTCAAAACTACATTTGACCTTCAAAACTACATTTGACCTTCAAAACTACATTTGACCTTCAAAACTACATTTGACCTTCAAAACTGCATTTGACCTTCAAAACTACATTTGACCTTCAAAACTACATTTAGCCTTCAATCCTCTATGTTCAAAACTACATTTGACCTTCAAAACTACATTTGACCTTCAAAACTACATTTGACCTTCAAAACTACATTTGACCTTCAAAACTACATTTGACCTTCAAAACTACATTTGACCTTCAAAACTACAATTGACCTTCAAAACTACATTTGACCTTCAAAACTACATTTGACCTTCAAAACTACATTTGACCTTCAAAACTACATTTCACCTTCAAAAATACATTTCACCACAAAACAACATCCGACCTGCTAAACTACGTATGGTCTTCCAAACTACATTGACCTTCAAATCTACATTTGACCTTCATAACTACATTTGACTTTCAAAAATACATTTCACGATAAAACTACATTTAACCTTCAAAACTACATTTGACCTTTCAATCATCTATGTCCAAAACTGCATTTGACCTTCAAAACTGCATTTTACCTTCAAAACTACATTTAACCTTCAAAACTACATTTGACCTTCAATCATCTATGTCCAAAACTGCATTTGACCTTCAAAACTGCATTTGACCTTCAAAACTACATTTGACATTTAAAACAACATTTGACCTTCAAAATTACATTTGCTCATCAAAACTTCATTTGGTCTTCAATCAACTATGTTCAAAACTACGTTTGACCTTCAAAACTACATTTCTCCTTCATTACTACATTTGTTCTTCAATATTACATTTGGCCTTCAAAACTGCATTTGACCTTCAAAACTACATTTGACCATCAAAACTACATTTGACCTTTAGAAATACATTTGACTTTCAAAACTGAATTTGACCTTCAAAACTGTATTTGATTTTCAAAACTACATTTGACCTTCAAAACTACATTTGATCTTCAAAAATACATTTCACCACAAAACAACATCCGACCTGCAAAACTACGTATGGTCTTCCAAACGACATTGACCTTCAAATCTACAATTGACCTTCAAAACTGCATTTGACCTTCAAAACTACATTTGACATTTAGAACAACATTTGACCTTCAAAATTACATTTGATCATCAAAACTACATTTGACCTTTAGAAATACATTTGACCTTCAAACATCTATGTTCAAAACTACATTTGACCTTAAAATCTGTATTTGACCTTCAAAAATACATTTGGACTTTAATCATCTATATTCAAAACTACATTTGACCTTCAATCATCTATGTTCAAAACTACATTTGACCTTAAAAAATACATTTGACCTTCAAAACTACATTTGACCTTCATAACTACATTTGACCATCAAAAATACATTTCACCACAAAACAATATCCGACCTGAAAAACTACGTATGGTATTCCAAACGACATTTGACCTTCAAATCTCCAATTGACCTTCAAAACTGCATTTGACCTTCAAAACTACATTTGACCTTCAAAACTACATTTGACCTGCAATCATCTATGTTCAAAACTACATTTGACCTTCAAAACTACATTTGACCTTCAAAACTACATTTGACCTTCAAAACTACATTTGACCTTCAAAATTACATTTGACCTTCAAAACTACATTTGACCTTCAAAACTACATTTGACCTTCAAAACTACATTTGACCTTCAAAACTACATTTAGCCTTCAATCCTCTATGTTCAAAACTACATTTGACCTTCAAAACTGCATTTGACCTTCAAAACTTCATTTGACTTTCAAAACTGCATTTGACCTTCAAAACTACATTTGACCTGCAATCATCTATGTTCAAAACTACATTTGACCTTCAAAACTACATTTGACCTTCAAAACTACATTTGACCTTCAAAACTACATTTGACCTTCAAAACTACATTTGACCTTCAAAACTACATTTGACCTTCAAAACTACATTTGACCTTCAAAACTACATTTGACCTTCAAAATTACATTTCACCACAGAACAACATCCGACTTGCAAAACTACGTATTGTCTTCCAAACGACATTGACCTTCAAATCTACAATTGACCTTCAAAACTGCATTTGACTTTCAAAACTACATTTGACCTTTAGAAATACATTTGACCTTCAATCATCTATGTTCAAAACTACATTTAACCTTCAAAACTGCATTTGACCTTCAAATCTACATTGGACCTTCAAAACTACATTTGACCTTCAATCATCTGTGTTCAAAACCACATTTGACCTTCATAACTACATTTGACCTTCATAACTACATTTGACCATCAAAAATACATTTCACCACAAAACTACATTTAACCTTCAAAACTACATTTGACCTTCAATCATCTATGTCCCAAACTGCATTTGACCTTCAAAACTGCATTTGACCTTCAAAACTACATTTGACCTTCAAAACTACATTTGACCATCAAAAATACATTTCACCACAAAACTACATTTAACCTTCAAAACTACATTTGACCTTCAATCATCTATGTCCAAAACTGCATTTGACGTTCAAAACTGCATTTTACCTTCAAAACTACATTTGACCTTTTGAAATTCATTTGACCTTCAATCATCTATGTTCAAACTACATTTGACCTTCAAATCTGCATTTGACCTTTAAAACTGCATTTGACCTTCAAAACTACATTTGACCTTCAAAACAACATTTGACCTTTAAAACTACATTTCACCTTCAAAACAACATTTCACCTTCAAAACTACATTTGACCTTCAAAACTACATTTGACCTTCAAAACTACATTTGACCTTCAAAACTACATTTCACCTTCAAAAATACATTTCACCACAAAACAACATCCGACCTGCTAAACTACGTATGGTCTTCCAAACTACATTGACCTTCAAATCTACATTTGACCTTCATAACTACATTTGACTTTCAAAAATACATTTCACCATAAAACTACATTTAACCTTCAAAACTATATTTGACCTTCAATCATCTATGTCCAAAACTGCATTTGACCTTCAAAACTGCATTTTACCTTCAAAACTACATTTAACCTTCAAAACTACATTTGACCTTCAATCATCTATGTCTAAAACTGCATTTGACCTTCAAAACTGCATTTGACCTTCAAAACTACATTTGACATTTAAAACAACATTTGACCTTCAAAATTACATTTGCTCATCAAAACTTCATTTGGTCTTCAATCAACTATGTTCAAAACTACATTTGACCTTAAAAAATACATTTGACCTTCAAAACTACATTTGACCTTCATAACTACATTTGACCATCAAAAATACATTTCACCACAAAACAATATCCGACCTGAAAAACTACGTATGGTATTCCAAACGACATTTGACCTTCAAATCTCCAATTGACCTTCAAAACTGCATTTGACCTTCAAAACTACATTTGACCTTCAAAACTACATTTGACCTGCAATCATCTATGTTCAAAACTACATTTGACCTTCAAAACTACATTTGACCTTCAAAACTACATTTGACCTTCAAAACTACATTTGACCTTCAAAATTACATTTGACCTTCAAAACTACATTTGACCTTCAAAACTACATTTGACCTTCAAAACTACATTTGACCTTCAAAACTACATTTAGCCTTCAATCCTCTATGTTCAAAACTACATTTGACCTTCGAAACTGCATTTGACCTTCAAAACTTCATTTGACTTTCAAAACTGCATTTGACCTTCAAAACTACATTTGACCTGCAATCATCTATGTTCAAAACTACATTTGACCTTCAAAACTACATTTGACCTTCAAAACTACATTTGACCTTCAAAACTACATTTGACCTTCAAAACTACATTTGACCTTCAAAACTACATTTGACCTTCAAAACTACATTTGACCTTCAAAACTACATTTGACCTTCAAAACTACATTTGACCTTCAAAACTACATTTGACCTTCAAAACTACATTTGACCTTCAAAACTACATTTGACCTTCAAAACTACATTTGACCTTCAAAACTACATTTGACCTTCAAAACTACATTTGACCTTCAAAATTACATTTCACCACAGAACAACATCCGACTTGCAAAACTACGTATTGTCTTCCAAACGACATTGACCTTCAAATCTACAATTGACCTTCAAAACTGCATTTGACTTTCAAAACTACATTTGACCTTTAGAAATACATTTGACCTTCAATCATCTATGTTCAAAACTACATTTAACCTTCAAAACTGCATTTGACCTTCAAATCTACATTGGACCTTCAAAACTACATTTGACCTTTAGAAATACATTTGACCTTTAGAAATACATTTGACCTTCAAAACTACATTTGACCTTCAATCATCTATGTTCAAAACTACATTTGACCTTCAAAACTACATTTGACCTTCAATCATCTGTGTTCAAAACCACATTTGACCTTCATAACTACATTTGACCTTCATAACTACATTTGACCATCAAAAATACATTTCACCACAAAACTACATTTAACCTTCAAAACTACATTTGACCTTCAATCATCTATGTCCCAAACTGCATTTGACCTTCAAAACTGCATTTGACCTTCAAAACTACATTTGACCTTCAAAACTACATTTGACCATCAAAAATACATTTCACCACAAAACTACATTTAACCTTCAAAACTACATTTGACCTTCAATCATCTATGTCCAAAACTGCATTTGACGTTCAAAACTGCATTTTACCTTCAAAACTACATTTGACATTTAAAACAACATTTGACCTTCAAATTTACAATTGACCTTCAAAGCTGCATTTGACCTTCAAAACTACATTTCTCCTTCATTACTACATTTGTTCTTCAATATTACATTTGACCTTCAAAACTTCATTTGACCTTCAAAACTACATTTGACCTTCAAAACTACATTTGACCTTCAAAACTACATTTGACCATCAAAAATACATTTCACCACAAAACTACATTTAACCTTCAAAACTACATTTGACCTTCAATCATCTATGTCCAAAACTGCATTTGACGTTCAAAACTGCATTTTACCTTCAAAACTACATTTGACATTTAAAACAACATTTGACCTTCAAATCTACAATTGACCTTCAAAGCTGCATTTGACCTTCAAAACTACATTTCTCCTTCATTACTACATTTGTTCTTCAATATTACATTTGACCTTCAAAACTTCATTTGACCTTCAAAACTACATTTGACCTTTTGAAATTCATTTGACCTTCAATCATCTATGTTCAAACTACATTTGACCTTCAAATCTGAATTTGACCTTTAAAACTGCATTTGACCTTCAAAACTACATTTGACCTTCAAAACAACATTTGACCTTTAAAACTACATTTCACCTTCAAAACAACATTTCACCTTCAAAACTACATTTGACCTTCGATCATCTATGTTCAAAACTACATTTGACCTTCAGATCTGCATTTGACCATCAAAACTACATATGACCTTCAATCATCTGTGTTCAAAACCACATTGGACCTTCAAAACTACATTTAACCTTCAATACCACATTTGTCCTTCAATACTACATTTGACCTTCTAAACTACATTTGACTTTCAAAACTACATTTGACCTTCAAAACTACATTTGACGTTCGAAACTACATTTGACCTTAAAAACTACTTTTGACCTTCAAAAATACGTTTCACCAAAAAACAACATCCGACCTGCAAAACTACGTATGGTCTTCCAAACGACATTTGACCTTCAAATCTACAATTGACCTTCAAAACTGAATTTTACCTTCAAAACTACATTTGACCTTCAAAACAACATTTGACCTTTAAAACTACATTTGACCTTCAAAACAACATTTGACCTTCAAAACTACATTTGACCTTCAATCATCTATGTTCAAAACTTCAATTGACCTTTAAAACCACATTTCTCCTTCAATACTAGATTTGTTCTTCAATATTACATTTTACCTTCAAAACTCCATTTGACCTTGAAAACTACATTTGACCTTCAAAACTACATTTATCCTTCATTACTACATTTGTTCTTCAATATTACATTTGACCTTCAAAACTGCATTTGACCTTCAAAACTACATTTAACCTTCAAAACTACATTTCACCTTTAGAAATACATTTGACCTTCAATCGTCTATGTTCAAACTACATTTGACCTTCAAATCTGCATTTGACCTTCAAAACTACATTTAGCCTTCAATCCTCTATGTTCAAAACTACATTTGACCTTCGAAACTGCATTTGACCTTCAAAACTTCATTTGACTTTCAAAACTGCATTTGACCTTCAAAACTACATTTGACCTGCAATCATCTATGTTCAAAACTACATTTGACCTTCAAAACTACATTTGACCTTCAAAACTACATTTGACATTCAAAACTACATTTGACCTTCAAAACTACATTTGACCTTCAAAACTACATTTGACCTTCAAAACTACATTTGACCTTCAAAACTACATTTGACCTTCATAACTACATTTGACCTTCAAAACTACATTTGACCTTCAAAACTACATTTGACCTTCAAAAGTACATTTGACCTTCAAAACTACATTTGACCTTCAAAACTACATTTGACGTTCAAAACTACATTTGACCTTCAAAACTACATTTGACCTTCAAAACTACATTTGACCTTCAAAACTACATTTGACCTTCAAAACTACATTTGACCTTCAAAACTACATTTGACCTTCAAAACTACATTTGACCTTCAAAACTACATTTGACCTTCAAAACTACATTTGACCTTCAAAACTACATTTGACCTTCAAAACTACATTTGACCTTCAAAACTATATTTGACCTTCAAAACTACATTTGACCTTCAAAACTACATTTGACCTTCAAAACTACATTTGACCTTCAAAACTACATTTGACCTTCAAAACTACATTTGACCTTCAAAACTACATTTGACCTTCAAAACTACATTTGACCTTCAAAACTACATTTGACCTTCAAAACTACATTTGACCTTCAAAACTACATTTGACCTTCAAAACTACAATTGACCTTCAAAACTACATTTGACCTTCAAAACTACATTTGACCTTCAAAACTACATTTGACCTTCAAAACTACATTTGACCTTCAAAACTACATTTGACCTTCAAAACTACATTTCACCTTCAAAAATACATTTCACCACAAAACAACATCCGACCTGCTAAACTACGTATGGTCTTCCAAACTACATTGACCTTCAAATCTACATTTGACCTTCATAACTACATTTGACTTTCAAAAATACATTTCACCATAAAACTACATTTAACCTTCAAAACTATATTTGACCTTGAATCATCTATGTCCAAAACTGCATTTGACCTTCAAAACTGCATTTTACCTTCAAAACTACATTTAACCTTCAAAACTACATTTGACCTTCAATCATCTATGTCTAAAACTGCATTTGACCTTCAAAACTGCATTTGACCTTCAAAACTACATTTGACATTTAAAACAACATTTGACCTTCAAAATTACATTTGCTCATCAAAACTTCATTTGGTCTTCAATCAACTATGTTCAAAACTACGTTTGACCTTCAAAACTACATTTCTCCTTCATTACTACATTTGTTCTTCAATATTACATTTGACCTTCAAAACTGCATTTGATCTTCAAAACTACATTTGACCATCAAAACTACATTTGACCATCAAAACTACATTTGACCATCAAAACTACATTTGACCGTTAGAAATACATTTGACTTTCAAAACTGAATTTGACCTTCAAAACTGCATTTGATTTTCAAAACTACATTTGACCTTCAAAACTACATTTGATCTTCAAAAATACATTTCACCACAAAACAACATCCGACCTGCAAAACTACGTATGGTCTTCCAAACGACATTGACCTTCAAATCTACATTTGACCTTCATAACTACATTTGACTTTCAAAAATACATTTCACCATAAAACTACATTTAACCTTCAAAACTACATTTGACCTTCAAAATTACATTTGACCTTCAAAACTACATTTGACCTTCAAAATTACATTTGCTCATCAAAACTTCATTTGGTCTTCAATCAACTATGTTCAAAACTACGTTTGATCTTCAAAACTACATTTCTCCTTCATTACTACATTTGTTCTTCAATATTACATTTCACCACAGAACAACATCCGACTTGCAAAACTACGTATTGTCTTCCAAACGACATTGACCTTCAAATCTACAATTGACCTTCAAAACTGCATTTGACTTTCAAAACTACATTTGACCTTTAGAAATACATTTGACCTTCAATCATCTATGTTCAAAACTACATTTAACCTTCAAAACTGCATTTGACCTTCAAATCTTCATTGGACCTTCAAAACTACATTTGACCTTTAGAAATACATTTGACCTTTAGAAATACATTTGACCTTCAAAACTACATTTGACCTTCAATCATCTATGTTCAAAACTACATTTGACCTTCAAAACTACATTTGACCTTCAATCATCTGTGTTCAAAACCACATTTGACCTTCATAACTACATTTGACCTTCATAACTACATTTGACCATCAAAAATACATTTCACCACAAAACTACATTTAACCTTCAAAACTACATTTGACCTTCAATCATCTATGTCCCAAACTGCATTTTACCTTCAAAACTACATTTGACATTTAAAACAACATTTGACCTTCAAATCTACAATTGACCTTCAAAGCTGCATTTGACCTTCAAAACTACATTTCTCCTTCATTACTACATTTGTTCTTCAATATTACATTTGACCTTCAAAACTTCATTTGACCTTCAAAACTACATTTGACCTTTTGAAATTCATTTGACCTTCAATCATCTATGTTCAAACTACATTTGACCTTCAAATCTGCATTTGACCTTTAAAACTGCATTTGACCTTCAAAACTACATTTGACCTTCAAAACAACATTTGACCTTTAAAACTACATTTCACCTTCAAAACAACATTTCACCTTCAAAACTACATTTGACCTTCGATCATCTATGTTCAAAACTACATTTGACCTTCAGATCTGCATTTGACCATCAAAACTACATATGACCTTCAATCATCTGTGTTCAAAACCACATTGGACCTTCAAAACTACATTTAACCTTCAATACCACATTTGTCCTTCAATACTACATTTGACCTTCTAAACTACATTTGACTTTCAAAACTACATTTGACCTTCAAAACTACATTTGACGTTCGAAACTACATTTGACCTTAAAAACTACTTTTGACCTTCAAAAATACGTTTCACCAAAAAACAACATCCGACCTGCAAAACTACGTATGGTCTTCCAAACGACATTTGACCTTCAAATCTACAATTGACCTTCAAAACTGAATTTTACCTTCAAAACTACATTTGACCTTCAAAACAACATTTGACCTTTAAAACTACATTTGACCTTCAAAACAACATTTGACCTTCAAAACTACATTTGACCTTCAATCATCTATGTTCAAAACTACATTTGACCTTCAAATCTGCATTTGACCTTCAAAACTACATTTGACCTTCAATCATCTGTGTTCAAAACTACATTTAACCTTCAAAACTACATTTGACCTTCAATCATCTATGTCCCAAACTGCATTTGACCTTCAAATCTACAATTGACCTTCAAAACTGCATTTGACCTTCAAAACTACACTTGATATTTAAAACAACATTTGACCTTCAAAATTACATTTGATCATCAAAACTACATTTGACCTTTAGAAATACATTTGACCTTCAAACATCTATGTTCAAAACTACATTTGACCTTAAAATCTGCATTTGACCTTCAAAAATACATTTTGACTTTAATCATCTATATTCATATATACATTTGATCTCCAAAACTACATTTGATCTGCAAAACTACATTTGAACTTCAAAACTACATTTGACCTACATAACTGCATTTGACCTTCAAAACTACATTTGACCTTCAAAACTACATTTGACTTTCAAAAGTACATATAACCTTCAAAACTACATTTAACGTTCAAAACTACATTTGACCTTCAATCGTCTATGATCAAATCTACATTTGACCTTCAAAACTACAATTGAGCTGAAAACTGCATTTTATCTGCAAAACTACATTTGATCTGCAAAACTACATTTGAACTTCAAAACTACATTTGTCCTACATAACTGCATTTGATCTTCAAAACTACATTTGACCTTCAAAACTACATTTGACCTTCAAACCTACATTCGACCAACAAAACTACATTTCTCCTACAATACTACCTTTGAACTTCAAAACTACATTTGACCTTGAAAACTACATTTGACATTCAAAACTACATTTGATCTTCAAAACTACATTTGACCTTCAAAACTACATTTAACCTTCAAAACTACATTTGACCTTCAATCATCTATGTCCAAAACTTCAATTGACCTTCAAAACCACATTTCTCCTTCTATACTAGATTTGTTCTTCAATATTACATTTGACCTTCAAAACACCATTTGACCTTGAAAACTACATTTGATCTTCAAAACTACATTTAACCTTCAAAACTACATTTCACCTTTAGAAATACATTTGACCTTCAATCGTCTATGTTCAAACTACATTTGACCTTCAAATCTGCATTTGACCTTCAAAACTACATTTAGCCTTCAATCCTCTATGTTCAAAACTACATTTGACCTTCGAAACTGCATTTGACCTTCAAAACTTCATTTGACTTTCAAAACTGCATTTGACCTTCAAAACTACATTTGACCTGCAATCATCTATGTTCAAAACTACATTTGACCTTCAAAACTACATTTGACCTTCAAAACTACATTTGACCTTCAAAACTACATTTGACCTTCAAAACTACATTTGACCTTCAAAACTACATTTGACCTTCAAAACTACATTTGACCTTCAAAACTACATTTGACCTTCAAAACTACATTTGACCTTCAAAACTACATTTGACCTTCAAAACTACATTTGACCTTCAAAACTACATTTGACCTTCAAAACTACATTTGACCTTCAAAACTACATTTGACCTTCAAAACTACATTTGACGTTCAAAACTACATTTGACCTTCAAAACTACATTTGACCTTCAAAACTACATTTGACCTTCAAAACTACATTTGACCTTCAAAACTACATTTGACCTTCAAAACTACATTTGACCTTCAAAACTACATTTGACCTTCAAAACTACATTTGACCTTCAAAACTACATTTGACCTTCAAAACTACATTTGACCTTCAAAACTACATTTGACCTTCAAAACTACATTTGACCTTCAAAACTACATTTGACCATCATAAATACATTTCACCACAAAACTACAATTAACCTTCAAAACTACATTTGACCTTCAATCATCTATGTCCAAAACTGCATTTGATGTTCAAAACTGCATTTGACCTTCAAAACTACATTTGACATTTAAAACAACATTTGACCTTCAAAGCTACAATTGACCTTCAAAGCTGCATTTGACCTTCAAAACTACATTTCTCCTTCATTACTACATTTGTTCTTCAATATTACATTTGACCTTCAAAACTTCATTTGACCTTCAAAACTACATTTAACCTTCAAAACTACATTTGACCTTTAGAAATACATTTGACCTACAATCATCTATGTTCAAACTATATTTGACCTTCAAATCTGCATTTGACCTTCAAAACTACATTTGACCTTCAATCATCTGTGTTCAAAACCACATTTGACCTTCAAAACTACATTTAACCTTCAATACCACATTTGTCCTTCAATACTACATTTGACCTTCTAAACTACATTTGACTTTCAAAACTACATTTGACCTTCAAAACTACATTTGACGTTCGAAACTACATTTGACCTTATAAACTACATTTGACCTTCAAAAATACGTTTCACCACAAAACAACTTCCGACCTGCAAAACTACGTATGGTCTTCCAAACGACATTTGACCTTCAAATCTACAATTGACCTTCGAAACTGAATTTTACCTTCAAAACTAGATTTGAAATTTAAAACTACATTTGACATTCAAAACTACATTTGATCTTCAATACTACATTTGACCTTAAAAACTACATTTAATGTTCAAAACTACATTTGACCTTCAACCATCTATGATCAAATCTACATTTGAACTTCAAAACTACAATTGACCTTCAAAACTACATTTGACCTTCAAAACTACATTTGATCTTCAAAACTACATTTGTTCTGCAAAACTACATTTGAACTTCAAAACTACATTTGACCTTCAAAACTACATTTGTTCTGCAAAACTACATTTGAACTTCAAAACTACATTTGACCTACATAACTGCATTTGACCTTCAAAACTACATTTGACCTTCAATCATCTATGTCCAAAACTGCATTTGACGTTCAAAACTGCATTTTACCTTCAAAACTACATTTGACATTTAAAACAACATTTGACCTTCAAATTTACAATTGACCTTCAAAGCTGCATTTGACCTTCAAAACTACATTTCTCCTTCATTACTACATTTGTTCTTCAATATTACATTTGACCTTCAAAACTTCATTTGACCTTCAAAACTACATTTGACCTTCAAAACTACATTTGACCTTCAAAACTACATTTGACCATCAAAAATACATTTCACCACAAAACTACATTTAACCTTCAAAACTACATTTGACCTTCAATCATCTATGTCCAAAACTGCATTTGACGTTCAAAACTGCATTTTACCTTCAAAACTACATTTGACATTTAAAACAACATTTGACCTTCAAATCTACAATTGACCTTCAAAGCTGCATTTGACCTTCAAAACTACATTTCTCCTTCATTACTACATTTGTTCTTCAATATTACATTTGACCTTCAAAACTTCATTTGACCTTCAAAACTACATTTGACCTTTTGAAATTCATTTGACCTTCAATCATCTATGTTCAAACTACATTTGACCTTCAAATCTGCATTTGACCTTTAAAACTGCATTTGACCTTCAAAACTACATTTGACCTTCAAAACAACATTTGACCTTTAAAACTACATTTCACCTTCAAAACAACATTTCACCTTCAAAACTACATTTGACCTTCGATCATCTATGTTCAAAACTACATTTGACCTTCAGATCTGCATTTGACCATCAAAACTACATATGACCTTCAATCATCTGTGTTCAAAACCACATTGGACCTTCAAAACTACATTTAACCTTCAATACCACATTTGTCCTTCAATACTACATTTGACCTTCTAAACTACATTTGACTTTCAAAACTACATTTGACCTTCAAAACTACATTTGACGTTCGAAACTACATTTGACCTTAAAAACTACTTTTGACCTTCAAAAATACGTTTCACCAAAAAACAACATCCGACCTGCAAAACTACGTATGGTCTTCCAAACGACATTTGACCTTCAAATCTACAATTGACCTTCAAAACTGAATTTTACCTTCAAAACTACATTTGACCTTCAAAACAACATTTGACCTTTAAAACTACATTTGACCTTCAAAACAACATTTGACCTTCAAAACTACATTTGACCTTCAATCATCTATGTTCAAAACTTCAATTGACCTTTAAAACCACATTTCTCCTTCAATACTAGATTTGTTCTTCAATATTACATTTTACCTTCAAAACTCCATTTGACCTTGAAAACTACATTTGACCTTCAAAACTACATTTATCCTTCATTACTACATTTGTTCTTCAATATTACATTTGACCTTCAAAACTGCATTTGACCTTCAAAACTACATTTAACCTTCAAAACTACATTTCACCTTTAGAAATACATTTGACCTTCAATCGTCTATGTTCAAACTACATTTGACCTTCAAATCTGCATTTGACCTTCAAAACTACATTTAGCCTTCAATCCTCTATGTTCAAAACTACATTTGACCTTCGAAACTGCATTTGACCTTCAAAACTTCATTTGACTTTCAAAACTGCATTTGACCTTCAAAACTACATTTGACCTGCAATCATCTATGTTCAAAACTACATTTGACCTTCAAAACTACATTTGACCTTCAAAACTACATTTGACATTCAAAACTACATTTGACCTTCAAAACTACATTTGACCTTCAAAACTACATTTGACCTTCAAAACTACATTTGACCTTCAAAACTACATTTGACCTTCATAACTACATTTGACCTTCAAAACTACATTTGACCTTCAAAACTACATTTGACCTTCAAAAGTACATTTGACCTTCAAAACTACATTTGACCTTCAAAACTACATTTGACGTTCAAAACTACATTTGACCTTCAAAACTACATTTGACCTTCAAAACTACATTTGACCTTCAAAACTACATTTGACCTTCAAAACTACATTTGACCTTCAAAACTACATTTGACCTTCAAAACTACATTTGACCTTCAAAACTACATTTGACCTTCAAAACTACATTTGACCTTCAAAACTACATTTGACCTTCAAAACTACATTTGACCTTCAAAACTACATTTGACCTTCAAAACTACATTTGACCTTCAAAACTACATTTGACCTTCAAAACTACATTTGACCTTCAAAACTACATTTGACCTTCAAAACTACATTTGACCTTCAAAACTACATTTGACCTTCAAAACTACATTTGACCTTCAAAACTACATTTGACCTTCAAAACTACATTTGACCTTCAAAACTACATTTGACCTTCAAAACTACATTTGACCTTCAAAACTACATTTGACCTTCAAAACTACATTTGACCTTCAAAACTACATTTCACCTTCAAAAATACATTTCACCACAAAACAACATCCGACCTGCTAAACTACGTATGGTCTTCCAAACTACATTGACCTTCAAATCTACATTTGACCTTCATAACTACATTTGACTTTCAAAAATACATTTCACCATAAAACTACATTTAACCTTCAAAACTATATTTGACCTTCAATCATCTATGTCCAAAACTGCATTTGACCTTCAAAACTGCATTTTACCTTCAAAACTACATTTAACCTTCAAAACTACATTTGACCTTCAATCATCTATGTCTAAAACTGCATTTGACCTTCAAAACTGCATTTGACCTTCAAAACTACATTTGACATTTAAAACAACATTTGACCTTCAAAATTACATTTGCTCATCAAAACTTCATTTGGTCTTCAATCAACTATGTTCAAAACTACGTTTGACCTTCAAAACTACATTTCTCCTTCATTACTACATTTGTTCTTCAATATTACATTTGACCTTCAAAACTGCATTTGATCTTCAAAACTACATTTGACCATCAAAACTACATTTGACCATCAAAACTACATTTGACCATCAAAACTACATTTGACCGTTAGAAATACATTTGACTTTCAAAACTGAATTTGACCTTCAAAACTGCATTTGATTTTCAAAACTACATTTGACCTTCAAAACTACATTTGATCTTCAAAAATACATTTCACCACAAAACAACATCCGACCTGCAAAACTACGTATGGTCTTCCAAACGACATTGACCTTCAAATCTACATTTGACCTTCATAACTACATTTGACTTTCAAAAATACATTTCACCATAAAACTACATTTAACCTTCAAAACTACATTTGACCTTCAATCATCTATGTCCAAAACTGCATTTGACCTTCAAAACTGCATTTTACCTTCAAAACTACATTTAACCTTCAAAACTACATTTGACCTTCAATCATCTATGTCTAAAACTGCATTTGACCTTCAAAACTACATTTGACCTTCAAAACTACATTTGACCTACAAAACTACATTTGACCTTCAAAACTACATTTGACCTTCAAAATTACATTTGCTCATCAAAACTTCATTTGGTCTTCAATCAACTATGTTCAAAACTACGTTTGATCTTCAAAACTACATTTCTCCTTCATTACTACATTTGTTCTTCAATATTACATTTCACCACAGAACAACATCCGACTTGCAAAACTACGTATTGTCTTCCAAACGACATTGACCTTCAAATCTACAATTGACCTTCAAAACTGCATTTGACTTTCAAAACTACATTTGACCTTTAGAAATACATTTGACCTTCAATCATCTATGTTCAAAACTACATTTAACCTTCAAAACTGCATTTGACCTTCAAATCTTCATTGGACCTTCAAAACTACATTTGACCTTTAGAAATACATTTGACCTTTAGAAATACATTTGACCTTCAAAACTACATTTGACCTTCAATCATCTATGTTCAAAACTACATTTGACCTTCAAAACTACATTTGACCTTCAATCATCTGTGTTCAAAACCACATTTGACCTTCATAACTACATTTGACCTTCATAACTACATTTGACCATCAAAAATACATTTCACCACAAAACTACATTTAACCTTCAAAACTACATTTGACCTTCAATCATCTATGTCCCAAACTGCATTTTACCTTCAAAACTACATTTGACATTTAAAACAACATTTGACCTTCAAATCTACAATTGACCTTCAAAGCTGCATTTGACCTTCAAAACTACATTTCTCCTTCATTACTACATTTGTTCTTCAATATTACATTTGACCTTCAAAACTTCATTTGACCTTCAAAACTACATTTGACCTTTTGAAATTCATTTGACCTTCAATCATCTATGTTCAAACTACATTTGACCTTCAAATCTGCATTTGACCTTTAAAACTGCATTTGACCTTCAAAACTACATTTGACCTTCAAAACAACATTCGACCTTTAAAACTACATTTCACCTTCAAAACAACATTTCACCTTCAAAACTACATTTGACCTTCGATCATCTATGTTCAAAACTACATTTGACCTTCAGATCTGCATTTGACCATCAAAACTACATATGACCTTCAATCATCTGTGTTCAAAACCACATTGGACCTTCAAAACTACATTTAACCTTCAATACCACATTTGTCCTTCAATACTACATTTGACCTTCTAAACTACATTTGACTTTCAAAACTACATTTGACCTTCAAAACTACATTTGACGTTCGAAACTACATTTGACCTTAAAAACTACTTTTGACCTTCAAAAATACGTTTCACCAAAAAACAACATCCGACCTGCAAAACTACGTATGGTCTTCCAAACGACATTTGACCTTCAAATCTACAATTGACCTTCAAAACTGAATTTTACCTTCAAAACTACATTTGACCTCGAAAACAACATTTGACCTTTAAAACTACATTTGACCTTCAAAACAACATTTGACCTTCAAAACTACATTTGACCTTCAATCATCTATGTTCAAAACTACATTTGACCTTCAAATCTGCATTTGACCTTCAAAACTACATTTGACCTTCAATCATCTGTGTTCAAAACTACATTTAACCTTCAAAACTACATTTGACCTTCAATCATCTATGTCCCAAACTGCATTTGACCTTCAAATCTACAATTGACCTTCAAAACTGCATTTGACCTTCAAAACTACACTTGATATTTAAAACAACATTTGACCTTCAAAATTACATTTGATCATCAAAACTACATTTGACCTTTAGAAATACATTTGACCTTCAAACATCTATGTTCAAAACTACATTTGACCTTAAAATCTGCATTTGACCTTCAAAAATACATTTGGACTTTAATCATCTATATTCATATATACATTTGATCTCCAAAACTACATTTGATCTGCAAAACTACATTTGAACTTCAAAACTACATTTGACCTACATAACTGCATTTGACCTTCAAAACTACATTTGACCTTCAAAACTACATTTGACTTTCAAAAGTACATATAACCTTCAAAACTACATTTAACGTTCAAAACTACATTTGACCTTCAATCGTCTATGATCAAATCTACATTTGACCTTCAAAACTACAATTGAGCTGAAAACTGCATTTTATCTGCAAAACTACATTTGATCTGCAAAACTACATTTGAACTTCAAAACTACATTTGTCCTACATAACTGCATTTGATCTTCAAAACTACATTTGACCTTCAAAACTACATTTGACCTTCAAACCTACATTCGACCAACAAAACTACATTTCTCCTACAATACTACCTTTGAACTTCAAAACTACATTTGACCTTGAAAACTACATTTGACATTCAAAACTACATTTGATCTTCAAAACTACATTTGACCTTCAAAACTACATTTAACCTTCAAAACTACATTTGACCTTCAATCATCTATGTCCAAAACTTCAATTGACCTTCAAAACCACATTTCTCCTTCAATACTAGATTTGTTCTTCAATATTACATTTGACCTTCAAAACACCATTTGACCTTGAAAACTACATTTGATCTTCAAAACTACATTTAACCTTCAAAACTACATTTCACCTTTAGAAATACATTTGACCTTCAATCGTCTATGTTCAAACTACATTTGACCTTCAAATCTGCATTTGACCTTCAAAACTACATTTAGCCTTCAATCCTCTATGTTCAAAACTACATTTGACCTTCGAAACTGCATTTGACCTTCAAAACTTCATTTGACTTTCAAAACTGCATTTGACCTTCAAAACTACATTTGACCTGCAATCATCTATGTTCAAAACTACATTTGACCTTCAAAACTACATTTGACCTTCAAAACTACATTTGACCTTCAAAACTACATTTGACCTTCAAAACTACATTTGACCTTCAAAACTACATTTGACCTTCAAAACTACATTTGACCTTCAAAACTACATTTGACCTTCAAAACTACATTTGACCTTCAAAACTACATTTGACCTTCAAAACTACATTTGACCTTCAAAACTACATTTGACCTTCAAAACTACATTTGACCTTCAAAACTACATTTGACCATCATAAATACATTTCACCACAAAACTACAATTAACCTTCAAAACTACATTTGACCTTCAATCATCTATGTCCAAAACTGCATTTGATGTTCAAAACTGCATTTGACCTTCAAAACTACATTTGACATTTAAAACAACATTTGACCTTCAAAGCTACAATTGACCTTCAAAGCTGCATTTGACCTTCAAAACTACATTTCTCCTTCATTACTACATTTGTTCTTCAATATTACATTTGACCTTCAAAACTTCATTTGACCTTCAAAACTACATTTAACCTTCAAAACTACATTTGACCTTTAGAAATACATTTGACCTACAATCATCTATGTTCAAACTATATTTGACCTTCAAATCTGCATTTGACCTTCAAAACTACATTTGACCTTCAATCATCTGTGTTCAAAACCACATTTGACCTTCAAAACTACATTTAACCTTCAATACCACATTTGTCCTTCAATACTACATTTGACCTTCTAAACTACATTTGACTTTCAAAACTACATTTGACCTTCAAAACTACATTTGACGTTCGAAACTACATTTGACCTTATAAACTACATTTGACCTTCAAAAATACGTTTCACCACAAAACAACTTCCGACCTGCAAAACTACGTATGGTCTTCCAAACGACATTTGACCTTCAAATCTACAATTGACCTTCGAAACTGAATTTTACCTTCAAAACTAGATTTGAAATTTAAAACTACATTTGACATTCAAAACTACATTTGATCTTCAATACTACATTTGACCTTAAAAACTACATTTAATGTTCAAAACTACATTTGACCTTCAACCATCTATGATCAAATCTACATTTGAACTTCAAAACTACAATTGACCTTCAAAACTACATTTGACCTTCAAAACTACATTTGATCTTCAAAACTACATTTGTTCTGCAAAACTACATTTGAACTTCAAAACTACATTTGACCTTCAAAACTACATTTGTTCTGCAAAACTACATTTGAACTTCAAAACTACATTTGACCTACATAACTGCATTTGACCTTCAAAACTACATTTGACCTTCAATCATCTATGTTCAAAACTACATTTGACCTTCAAAACTATATTTGACCTTTAAAACAACATTTCACCTGCTAAACTACGTATGGTCTTCCAAACGACATTGACCTTCAAATCTACATTTGATCTTCATAACTACATTTGACCTTGAAAAATACATTTCACCACAAAACTACATTTAACCTTCAAAACTACATTTGACCTTCAATCATCTATGTCCAAAACTGCATTTGACCTTCAAAACTGCATTTGACCTTCAAAACTACATTTAATCATCAAAACTACATTTGACCTTCATAACTACATTTGGTCTTCCAAACGACATTGACCTTCAAAACTACATTTGACCTTCAAAACTACATTTAACCTTCAAAACTACATTTAACCTTCAAAACTACATTTGACCTTCAATCGTCTATGATCAAATCTACATTTGACCTTCAAAACAACAATTGAGCTGAAAACTGCATTTTATCTGCAAAACTACATTTGATCTGCAAAACTACTTTTGAACTTCAAAACTACATTTGTCCTACATAACTGCATTTGATCTTCAAAACTACATTTGACCTTCAAAACTACATTTGACCTTCAAACCTACATTCGACCAACAAAACTACATTTCTCCTACAATACTACCTTTGAACTTCAAAACTACATTTTACCTTGAAAACTACATTTGACCTTCAAAACTACATTTGATCTTCAAAAGTACATTTGACCTTCAAAACTACATTTAACCTTCAAAACTACATTTGACCTTCAATCATCTATGTCCAAAACTTCATTTGACCTTCAAAACCACATTTCTCCTTCAATACTAGATTTGTTCTTCAATATTACATTTGACCTTCAAAACTCCATTTGACCTTGAAAACTACATTTGACCTTCAAAACTACATTTATCCTTCATTACTACATTTGTTCTTCAATATTACATTTGACCTTCAAAACTGCATTTGACCTTCAAAACTACATTTAACCTTCAAAACTACATTTGACCTTTAGAAATACATTTGACCTACAATCATCTATGTTCAAACTATATTTGACCTTCAAATCTGCATTTGACCTTCAAAACTACATTTGACCTTCAATCATCTGTGTTCAAAACCACATTTGACCTTCAAAACTACATTTAACCTTCAATACCACATTTGTCCTTCAATACTACATTTGACCTTCTAAACTACATTTGACTTTCAAAACTACATTTGACCTTCAAAACTACATTTGACGTTCGAAACTACATTTGACCTTATAAACTACATTTGACCTTCAAAAATACGTTTCACCACAAAACAACTTCCGACCTGCAAAACTACGTATGGTCTTCCAAACGACATTTGACCTTCAAATCTACAATTGACCTTCGAAACTGAATTTTACCTTCAAAACTAGATTTGAAATTTAAAACTACATTTGACATTCAAAACTACATTTGATCTTCAATACTACATTTGACCTTAAAAACTACATTTAATGTTCAAAACTACATTTGACCTTCAACCATCTATGATCAAATCTACATTTGAACTTCAAAACTACAATTGACCTTCAAAACTACATTTGACCTTCAAAACTACATTTGATCTTCAAAACTACATTTGTTCTGCAAAACTACATTTGAACTTCAAAACTACATTTGACCTTCAAAACTACATTTGTTCTGCAAAACTACATTTGAACTTCAAAACTACATTTGACCTACATAACTGCATTTGACCTTCAAAACTACATTTGACCTTCAATCATCTATGTCCAAAACTGCATTTGACGTTCAAAACTGCATTTTACCTTCAAAACTACATTTGACATTTAAAACAACATTTGACCTTCAAATTTACAATTGACCTTCAAAGCTGCATTTGACCTTCAAAACTACATTTCTCCTTCATTACTACATTTGTTCTTCAATATTACATTTGACCTTCAAAACTTCATTTGACCTTCAAAACTACATTTGACCTTTTGAAATTCATTTGACCTTCAATCATCTATGTTCAAACTACATTTGACCTTCAAATCTGCATTTGACCTTTAAAACTGCATTTGACCTTCAAAACTACATTTGACCTTCAAAACAACATTTGACCTTTAAAACTACATTTCACCTTCAAAACAACATTTCACCTTCAAAACTACATTTGACCTTCGATCATCTATGTTCAAAACTACATTTGACCTTCAGATCTGCATTTGACCATCAAAACTACATATGACCTTCAATCATCTGTGTTCAAAACCACATTGGACCTTCAAAACTACATTTAACCTTCAATACCACATTTGTCCTTCAATACTACATTTGACCTTCTAAACTACATTTGACTTTCAAAACTACATTTGACCTTCAAAACTACATTTGACGTTCGAAACTACATTTGACCTTAAAAACTACTTTTGACCTTCAAAAATACGTTTCACCAAAAAACAACATCCGACCTGCAAAACTACGTATGGTCTTCCAAACGACATTTGACCTTCAAATCTACAATTGACCTTCAAAACTGAATTTTACCTTCAAAACTACATTTGACCTTCAAAACAACATTTGACCTTTAAAACTACATTTGACCTTCAAAACAACATTTGACCTTCAAAACTACATTTGACCTTCAATCATCTATGTTCAAAACTTCAATTGACCTTTAAAACCACATTTCTCCTTCAATACTAGATTTGTTCTTCAATATTACATTTTACCTTCAAAACTCCATTTGACCTTGAAAACTACATTTGACCTTCAAAACTACATTTATCCTTCATTACTACATTTGTTCTTCAATATTACATTTGACCTTCAAAACTGCATTTGACCTTCAAAACTACATTTAACCTTCAAAACTACATTTCACCTTTAGAAATACATTTGACCTTCAATCGTCTATGTTCAAACTACATTTGACCTTCAAATCTGCATTTGACCTTCAAAACTACATTTAGCCTTCAATCCTCTATGTTCAAAACTACATTTGACCTTCGAAACTGCATTTGACCTTCAAAACTTCATTTGACTTTCAAAACTGCATTTGACCTTCAAAACTACATTTGACCTGCAATCATCTATGTTCAAAACTACATTTGACCTTCAAAACTACATTTGACCTTCAAAACTACATTTGACATTCAAAACTACATTTGACCTTCAAAACTACATTTGACCTTCAAAACTACATTTGACCTTCAAAACTACATTTGACCTTCAAAACTACATTTGACCTTCATAACTACATTTGACCTTCAAAACTACATTTGACCTTCAAAACTACATTTGACCTTCAAAAGTACATTTGACCTTCAAAACTACATTTGACCTTCAAAACTACATTTGACGTTCAAAACTACATTTGACCTTCAAAACTACATTTGACCTTCAAAACTACATTTGACCTTCAAAACTACATTTGACCTTCAAAACTACATTTGACCTTCAAAACTACATTTGACCTTCAAAACTACATTTGACCTTCAAAACTACATTTGACCTTCAAAACTACATTTGACCTTCAAAACTACATTTGACCTTCAAAACTACATTTGACCTTCAAAACTACATTTGACCTTCAAAACTACATTTGACCTTCAAAACTACATTTGACCTTCAAAACTACATTTGACCTTCAAAACTACATTTGACCTTCAAAACTACATTTGACCTTCAAAACTACATTTGACCTTCAAAACTACATTTGACCTTCAAAACTACATTTGACCTTCAAAACTACATTTGACCTTCAAAACTACAATTGACCTTCAAAACTACATTTGACCTTCAAAACTACATTTGACCTTCAAAACTACATTTGACCTTCAAAACTACATTTGACCTTCAAAACTACATTTGACCTTCAAAACTACATTTCACCTTCAAAAATACATTTCACCACAAAACAACATCCGACCTGCTAAACTACGTATGGTCTTCCAAACTACATTGACCTTCAAATCTACATTTGACCTTCATAACTACATTTGACTTTCAAAAATACATTTCACCATAAAACTACATTTAACCTTCAAAACTATATTTGACCTTCAATCATCTATGTCCAAAACTGCATTTGACCTTCAAAACTGCATTTTACCTTCAAAACTACATTTAACCTTCAAAACTACATTTGACCTTCAATCATCTATGTCTAAAACTGCATTTGACCTTCAAAACTGCATTTGACCTTCAAAACTACATTTGACATTTAAAACAACATTTGACCTTCAAAATTACATTTGCTCATCAAAACTTCATTTGGTCTTCAATCAACTATGTTCAAAACTACGTTTGACCTTCAAAACTACATTTCTCCTTCATTACTACATTTGTTCTTCAATATTACATTTGACCCTCAAAACTGCATTTGATCTTCAAAACTACATTTGACCATCAAAACTACATTTGACCATCAAAACTACATTTGACCATCAAAACTACATTTGACCGTTAGAAATACATTTGACTTTCAAAACTGAATTTGACCTTCAAAACTGCATTTGATTTTCAAAACTACATTTGACCTTCAAAACTACATTTGATCTTCAAAAATACATTTCACCACAAAACAACATCCGACCTGCAAAACTACGTATGGTCTTCCAAACGACATTGACCTTCAAATCTACATTTGACCTTCATAACTACATTTGACTTTCAAAAATACATTTCACCATAAAACTACATTTAACCTTCAAAACTACATTTGACCTTCAATCATCTATGTCCAAAACTGCATTTGACCTTCAAAACTGCATTTTACCTTCAAAACTACATTTAACCTTCAAAACTACATTTGACCTTCAATCATCTATGTCTAAAACTGCATTTGACCTTCAAAACTACATTTGACCTTCAAAACTACATTTGACCTTCAAAACTACATTTGACCTTCAAAACTACATTTGACCTTCAAAATTACATTTGCTCATCAAAACTTCATTTGGTCTTCAATCAACTATGTTCAAAACTACGTTTGATCTTCAAAACTACATTTCTCCTTCATTACTACATTTGTTCTTCAATATTACATTTCACCACAGAACAACATCCGACTTGCAAAACTACGTATTGTCTTCCAAACGACATTGACCTTCAAATCTACAATTGACCTTCAAAACTGCATTTGACTTTCAAAACTACATTTGACCTTTAGAAATACATTTGACCTTCAATCATCTATGTTCAAAACTACATTTAACCTTCAAAACTGCATTTGACCTTCAAATCTTCATTGGACCTTCAAAACTACATTTGACCTTTAGAAATACATTTGACCTTTAGAAATACATTTGACCTTCAAAACTACATTTGACCTTCAATCATCTATGTTCAAAACTACATTTGACCTTCAAAACTACATTTGACCTTCAATCATCTGTGTTCAAAACCACATTTGACCTTCATAACTACATTTGACCTTCATAACTACATTTGACCATCAAAAATACATTTCACCACAAAACTACATTTAACCTTCAAAACTACATTTGACCTTCAATCATCTATGTCCCAAACTGCATTTTACCTTCAAAACTACATTTGACATTTAAAACAACATTTGACCTTCAAATCTACAATTGACCTTCAAAGCTGCATTTGACCTTCAAAACTACATTTCTCCTTCATTACTACATTTGTTCTTCAATATTACATTTGACCTTCAAAACTTCATTTGACCTTCAAAACTACATTTGACCTTTTGAAATTCATTTGACCTTCAATCATCTATGTTCAAACTACATTTGACCTTCAAATCTGCATTTGACCTTTAAAACTGCATTTGACCTTCAAAACTACATTTGACCTTCAAAACAACATTTGACCTTTAAAACTACATTTCACCTTCAAAACAACATTTCACCTTCAAAACTACATTTGACCTTCGATCATCTATGTTCAAAACTACATTTGACCTTCAGATCTGCATTTGACCATCAAAACTACATATGACCTTCAATCATCTGTGTTCAAAACCACATTGGACCTTCAAAACTACATTTAACCTTCAATACCACATTTGTCCTTCAATACTACATTTGACCTTCTAAACTACATTTGACTTTCAAAACTACATTTGACCTTCAAAACTACATTTGACGTTCGAAACTACATTTGACCTTAAAAACTACTTTTGACCTTCAAAAATACGTTTCACCAAAAAACAACATCCGACCTGCAAAACTACGTATGGTCTTCCAAACGACATTTGACCTTCAAATCTACAATTGACCTTCAAAACTGAATTTTACCTTCAAAACTACATTTGACCTTCAAAACAACATTTGACCTTTAAAACTACATTTGACCTTCAAAACAACATTTGACCTTCAAAACTACATTTGACCTTCAATCATCTATGTTCAAAACTACATTTGACCTTCAAATCTGCATTTGACCTTCAAAACTACATTTGACCTTCAATCATCTGTGTTCAAAACTACATTTAACCTTCAAAACTACATTTGACCTTCAATCATCTATGTCCCAAACTGCATTTGACCTTCAAATCTACAATTGACCTTCAAAACTGCATTTGACCTTCAAAACTACACTTGATATTTAAAACAACATTTGACCTTCAAAATTACATTTGATCATCAAAACTACATTTGACCTTTAGAAATACATTTGACCTTCAAACATCTATGTTCAAAACTACATTTGACCTTAAAATCTGCATTTGACCTTCAAAAATACATTTGGACTTTAATCATCTATATTCATATATACATTTGATCTCCAAAACTACATTTGATCTGCAAAACTACATTTGAACTTCAAAACTACATTTGACCTACATAACTGCATTTGACCTTCAAAACTACATTTGACCTTCAAAACTACATTTGACTTTCAAAAGTACATATAACCTTCAAAACTACATTTAACGTTCAAAACTACATTTGACCTTCAATCGTCTATGATCAAATCTACATTTGACCTTCAAAACTACAATTGAGCTGAAAACTGCATTTTATCTGCAAAACTACATTTGATCTGCAAAACTACATTTGAACTTCAAAACTACATTTGTCCTACATAACTGCATTTGATCTTCAAAACTACATTTGACCTTCAAAACTACATTTGACCTTCAAACCTACATTCGACCAACAAAACTACATTTCTCCTACAATACTACCTTTGAACTTCAAAACTACATTTGACCTTGAAAACTACATTTGACATTCAAAACTACATTTGATCTTCAAAACTACATTTGACCTTCAAAACTACATTTAACCTTCAAAACTACATTTGACCTTCAATCATCTATGTCCAAAACTTCAATTGACCTTCAAAACCACATTTCTCCTTCAATACTAGATTTGTTCTTCAATATTACATTTGACCTTCAAAACACCATTTGACCTTGAAAACTACATTTGATCTTCAAAACTACATTTAACCTTCAAAACTACATTTCACCTTTAGAAATACATTTGACCTTCAATCGTCTATGTTCAAACTACATTTGACCTTCAAATCTGCATTTGACCTTCAAAACTACATTTAGCCTTCAATCCTCTATGTTCAAAACTACATTTGACCTTCGAAACTGCATTTGACCTTCAAAACTTCATTTGACTTTCAAAACTGCATTTGACCTTCAAAACTACATTTGACCTGCAATCATCTATGTTCAAAACTACATTTGACCTTCAAAACTACATTTGACCTTCAAAACTACATTTGACCTTCAAAACTACATTTGACCTTCAAAACTACATTTGACCTTCAAAACTACATTTGACCTTCAAAACTACATTTGACCTTCAAAACTACATTTGACCTTCAAAACTACATTTGACCTTCAAAACTACATTTGACCTTCAAAACTACATTTGACCTTCAAAACTACATTTGACGTTCAAAACTACATTTGACCTTCAAAACTACATTTGACCTTCAAAACTACATTTGACCTTCAAAACTACATTTGACCTTCAAAACTACATTTGACCTTCAAAACTACATTTGACCTTCAAAACTACATTTGACCTTCAAAACTACATTTGACCTTCAAAACTACATTTGACCTTCAAAACTACATTTGACCTTCAAAACTACATTTGACCTTCAAAACTACATTTGACCTTCAAAACTACATTTGACCATCATAAATACATTTCACCACAAAACTACAATTAACCTTCAAAACTACATTTGACCTTCAATCATCTATGTCCAAAACTGCATTTGATGTTCAAAACTGCATTTGACCTTCAAAACTACATTTGACATTTAAAACAACATTTGACCTTCAAAGCTACAATTGACCTTCAAAGCTGCATTTGACCTTCAAAACTACATTTCTCCTTCATTACTACATTTGTTCTTCAATATTACATTTGACCTTCAAAACTTCATTTGACCTTCAAAACTACATTTAACCTTCAAAACTACATTTGACCTTTAGAAATACATTTGACCTACAATCATCTATGTTCAAACTATATTTGACCTTCAAATCTGCATTTGACCTTCAAAACTACATTTGACCTTCAATCATCTGTGTTCAAAACCACATTTGACCTTCAAAACTACATTTAACCTTCAATACCACATTTGTCCTTCAATACTACATTTGACCTTCTAAACTACATTTGACTTTCAAAACTACATTTGACCTTCAAAACTACATTTGACGTTCGAAACTACATTTGACCTTATAAACTACATTTGACCTTCAAAAATACGTTTCACCACAAAACAACTTCCGACCTGCAAAACTACGTATGGTCTTCCAAACGACATTTGACCTTCAAATCTACAATTGACCTTCGAAACTGAATTTTACCTTCAAAACTAGATTTGAAATTTAAAACTACATTTGACATTCAAAACTACATTTGATCTTCAATACTACATTTGACCTTAAAAACTACATTTAATGTTCAAAACTACATTTGACCTTCAACCATCTATGATCAAATCTACATTTGAACTTCAAAACTACAATTGACCTTCAAAACTACATTTGACCTTCAAAACTACATTTGATCTTCAAAACTACATTTGTTCTGCAAAACTACATTTGAACTTCAAAACTACATTTGACCTTCAAAACTACATTTGTTCTGCAAAACTACATTTGAACTTCAAAACTACATTTGACCTACATAACTGCATTTGACCTTCAAAACTACATTTGACCTTCAATCATCTATGTTCAAAACTACATTTGACCTTCAAAACTATATTTGACCTTTAAAACAACATTTCACCTGCTAAACTACGTATGGTCTTCCAAACGACATTGACCTTCAAATCTACATTTGATCTTCATAACTACATTTGACCTTGAAAAATACATTTCACCACAAAACTACATTTAACCTTCAAAACTACATTTGACCTTCAATCATCTATGTCCAAAACTGCATTTGACCTTCAAAACTGCATTTGACCTTCAAAACTACATTTAATCATCAAAACTACATTTGACCTTCATAACTACATTTGGTCTTCCAAACGACATTGACCTTCAAAACTACATTTGACCTTCAAAACTACATTTAACCTTCAAAACTACATTTAACCTTCAAAACTACATTTGACCTTCAATCGTCTATGATCAAATCTACATTTGACCTTCAAAACAACAATTGAGCTGAAAACTGCATTTTATCTGCAAAACTACATTTGATCTGCAAAACTACTTTTGAACTTCAAAACTACATTTGTCCTACATAACTGCATTTGATCTTCAAAACTACATTTGACCTTCAAAACTACATTTGACCTTCAAACCTACATTCGACCAACAAAACTACATTTCTCCTACAATACTACCTTTGAACTTCAAAACTACATTTGACCTTGAAAACTACATTTGACCTTCAAAACTACATTTGATCTTCAAAAGTACATTTGACCTTCAAAACTACATTTAACCTTCAAAACTACATTTGACCTTCAATCATCTATGTCCAAAACTTCATTTGACCTTCAAAACCACATTTCTCCTTCAATACTAGATTTGTTCTTCAATATTACATTTGACCTTCAAAACTCCATTTGACCTTGAAAACTACATTTGACCTTCAAAACTACATTTATCCTTCATTACTACATTTGTTCTTCAATATTACATTTGACCTTCAAAACTGCATTTGACCTTCAAAACTACATTTAACCTTCAAAACTACATTTCACCTTTAGAAATACATTTGACCTTCAATCGTCTATGTTCAAACTACATTTGACCTTCAAATCTGCATTTGACCTCCAAAACTACATTTAGCCTTCAATCCTCTATGTTCAAAACTACATTTGACCTTCGAAACTGCATTTGACCTTCAAAACTTCATTTGACTTTCAAAACTGCATTTGACCTTCAAAACTACATTTGACCTTCAAAACTACATTTGACCTTCAAAACTACATTTGACCTTCAAAACTACATTTGACCTTCAAAACTACATTTGACCTTCAAAACTACATTTGACCTTCAAAACTACATTTGACCTTCAAAACTACATTTGACCTTCAAAACTACATTTGACCTTCAAAACTACATTTGACCTTCAAAACTACATTTGACCTTCAAAACTACATTTGACCTTCAAAACTACATTTGACCTTCAAAACTACATTTGACCTTCAAAACTACAATTGACCTTCAAAACTACATTTGACCTTCAAAACTACATTTGACCTTCAAAACTACATTTGACCTTCAAAACTACAGTTGACCTTCAAAACTACATTTGACCTTCAAAACTACATTTCACCACAAAACAACATCCGACCTGCTAAACTACGTATGGTCTTCCAAACTACATTGACCTTCAAATCTACATTTGGTAATAGAAAAAGGTTCATGAATCGGAATAATAAATAATTGAACAGAATAACAAAATGCTATGTACTCACATAGCATCTGCCATTTTGAGTTTTGTGATTTTAAGTACATATTCGTGATCACCAACTTCTAAAATACTTGTTTACAAGCTTGCGAATAATTTTTATTGAAATTGAGTCAGAAATAGCGTTTTTTGACTTTTGGACCGCCACGTTCAATCTACCATACTGAATTTCTTCTATATTTATATATATTTATATATAATCCTTATATTATATAGTTGTCCTTAGTGAGGACCGAGGGACAGGCGGGATCTTCAAAATTGGTAAAATCATTTTAAAATATTACACTAGCCTAAACCGCTCGCTTCGCTCGCGATCTACATATATAGTTAACATGATATTTTATTATTGAATGAATTATAAAATAATGAAATATCTTACTAATACTTTATTTTGAAATACACTAACAATAAGATGATAACCATGTTATCCAAAAAGTTGATATAAGTCGATAAAATAAATTATTGATATAAATAGTGCCAATCTTAATTGCATTCTTTACATTATGATTTATTAAAAAGTACGATATAGTTCGGTAAAGATCTATATAAGTGGATAATAATTGATAAATCTTTAAAATTAACGTTGAAATGGATAAATTTAAAAATAATTTGATTATTATTTCCAATATTAATGTGTTATACAACATTTTATTAACACATAGTGACCAGTATCGACGTATATTCTATTTAATAAAGTTTAATATATTTTATAATATAATTTAATATGTTTTTTTTTTAAATAATGATAATAAATTAATTTTAAATTGGATTTAATTGGACACTTTTAGTAAGAAATATACTATAACATTTTATTTTTGTTTGGGGTGCGTAGTTGCATGGGTCGCGGAAGTATTATTATTATTATTTTCTTCATTTCTCTTTTTTTTCCCTTTTTCCCTCTTTCTCTTCCTCTTCCTTATAAAATAAATTATTGATATAAATAGTGCCAATCTTAATTGCATTCTTTGCATTATGATTTATTAAAAAGTACGATATAGTTCTGTAAAGATTTATATAAGTTGATATTAATTGACAAATCACCAAAATTAACGTTGAAATAGATACATTATAAAATAATTTGATTATTGTTTCCAATAGTAATGTGTTGTACAACATTTTATTAACATATATTGACCTATTACGATGTATATTCTATTTAATAAAGTTTAATATATTTTATAATATAATTTAATATGATTTTTTTTTTTTTTAATAATAATAATAAATTAATTTTTTGATTGGATTTAATTGGACATTTTTAGTGAGAAATATACTATAACATTTTATTTTTGTTTGGGGTGTGTGGTTGCATGGATCGCGGAATCATTATTATCATTATTTTCTTTATTTCTCTTTTTTTTCTCTGTTTCCCTCTTTCTCTCCCTCTTGTTTATAAAACAAATTGTTGATATAAATAGTGTCAATCTTAATTGGATTCTTCGAAATATAATTTTTCAAATTATATTATATACGGTGCTCAAACAAAATAACTTTGAATTACGCGCCACAATACGATCGTAGGTTAGACGTTAGGATGCCTTTATGTTATCTTAAAATTACTTGAAGAAACTTTAATGATGAAACCACCACCATATTGTGACGTATATTTCTATGGATTTCAAATTTTATCTTATTAAGTATGGATCACAATGATTTAAAAGAGATATCAATTTATAAATTGTATAAATGATGGCTGAGTAATCGCCAAAATTACATTTATTTATATTAAAACACAAAAAAAATTCTTATTTTCTATAGATGAATATTATTTGTTATATAGTTCAATTATCATCAATCATTTACTAATAAAAATATCTATACTTAATATTTGTATGGCTGAGTAATCGCTAAAGTTACATTTATTTATGTCAACATACACAATAAATACTTATTTTCATTAGATGAATACTATATGTTTTATACTTAAGTTATCGACAATTATTTGGTAATAAAAAGTATATTCTTAACATCTGTATATACGGTAACAAATTTGTAAATTCAAATACATTCTAATAAATATATTTATATATCAAAATTACATAATTATATATGATCAATTATAAATCATTTGTAATGCGGGCGTTATTACTACAAAAATTATATTTTAATAATAACGACAGTCTCAACCCTGTCAAACGCAGAGAAAAAATGAAAATAAATGAATGTATTTATCATTTTTATGCTTATACTAAAAAAAAAACATTATTTATGCAAATAATTTCTCACAGCGTATATTTTATCAGGGCGAAATCCACAGTGCACATCTTATAACGTGCATGAATACATATAGCATTTACCATTATACATACGTAAATTAAAAATTTCAAAAAATAATGAATACTTGTGCAAATGATCATTCGCAGCATCCATCTGATCTGGACCAGATCTGCGGTGCACATCTTGTAATAAGCATGAATACATGTAGCATTTATCATTATGCATTTGTAAATTAAAAATTTTGAAAAATAATGATTATTTGTACAAATGATCATTCGCAGCATCCATCTCATCTGGACCAGATCTGCGGTGCACATCTTGTAATATGCATGAATACATGTAAAATTTATCATTATGCATTTATAAATTAAAAATTTCGAAAAATAATGAATATTTGTACAATGATCATTCGCAGCATCCATCTCATCTGGACCAGATCTGTGGTGCACATCTTATATAACGTGTATGAGTATATATATAATCTCTACCATTATGCATTATGTATTTTTCGAAAATTAAAAATTTCAAAAAATAATGAATATTTGAAGAAATTATCTTTCACAGCATCCAATACATCTGGACCAATCTTGGTTTTTTATACGATATATGTATGTGTATGACTCTTTACTAATTAACTACCATAAAATAATTTATTTTTGAATTAAATAACATGCATATGTTCAACTTTAATTTATAAGCGTAACGGACGGACGGACGGACGGACGGACGGACGGTCGGACGGTCATTTTAGGAATACCTTTTTTATCATTAAAATCATATTATAACTTAAAATTTTTTTTTTTTTCGGTAATATTTAACTTTATACTTTTTGTGACATATATAACGTTAAATAAAAATGATCACATAAAATGAATCACTAGTTTTAAGGGATTTTTACAGTTTGGTCTCACTTGAAGAATTTTAATATAATGTAGATGTAGATTTTGACACTTATTGTTCCCTCCTCGGTCCCCCTCACTCCTATTCGCTCCCACAATTTCCTCTCGCTCTCTGCCTTATCCAGCCACTACCATCCAGCTATTGTTTCCGTGTTTTACATACTTTCAATTGATGATGCAGTGTCATCAAACTGTTGATCACAGCTTCTTGGCATCGCATTAATTTGAGTCGTCTGAGAAAATATTATCTCCGTTAAAAATAGCGCCTCCATGACTTTAAAAACAGCAGTACCAACAGTCAGGAATTTTTCGAAGTTAGTTTTGGGGTTAAGTGGAAGATAATATCTGCGCTTCATCTGGGAGGTAGTATACGGCCACGTGTCTTTGGTTTCTATTGTATCTGTCTTCCGATTGACTGTGATCAGTAGAAATGTCATTCGTTGTGACTAACAAGGAGAACACTAACCCTGCGGAAATCGGATTTTGATGAGGCTTTGGGAGGTGCTTTCTTGTACCTAAACATGAAGCGTAGCTCTCTTAGTTTGGTTCTAATGTGCCCTTGTATTCGGAATACAAGCTATTTTACTCCGAATATACATTATTTTAGTGATTAAAAGTACCTCTTCTGGTGATTGTAAATATGCATGTATTCACTCTAGAAAAAATGGCTTCCCAGATAATAAAATTAGGAAGAGAGTTTTAATTTGGAATCTGTAATGTTAACAAATATTAATCTGAGTCAAAGTGATTAACGATTGAAGATGATGACTAAAAAATAGAAAATCCACGAAATTAAAACAGTTTAATTTCTACAAATATTCATGCATTAGGTACTAGAAAGCATCTCATAAAATCTCATAAAAATCCGAGTTCCGCAAGATTGGTGTTATCCTTGTAAGCACATTATTGTGCTATGACACCTTAGGCCTCATCTATATTATCGGTTTGAAGTTTCCACCATTAAGCCACTTCGGCATTGCCGATATATACATTATTCGGTTTGCATCCTTAGGCCATTATTACATTGCCTACTTAGAGTTGATCTTGAGTCTCCATTTGTAGGCCTCTTCTACATTTCTAAGCTACAATTTCTATCCACGAGAGGGCAGTCGTGATGAGTCCACCTGTGATGTCTGTAAACGTATTTCTCGGAGCAATAAGAATCTTTCACCTTGTTACAAATGCAAACGTCAATGTGATGCAGCCTGTATAAAACCCGTCACGCTTAAAGGCAGTAGAATGAAAGAAATCGTTCGCATGGAGTGTTTCGAGAGATAGAAGGAAAACTGGAGTAAGCTTTCGATAACACCTCCACAATAAACTAAGCGTTCGAATGTTGCTCTTTCACGAGAAGATAACAACGCAGAAGGAAAGAAAAGTTTGAGAAATCTTAAAACTCTGGCGTCTGTGACGTCAGACCGCGTGAGCGCGGGTTCCACCAATGTCTCTAAACTCAGCATAGCAGTGAAAAAGACACCTTTCCTCTCTGTTTCTACAATCATTACGAGCAAGAAGACGAACGACGCACTAAGTGTTGGGTAGAACGGTGTACGACAACACGTTCAAGGGCAACTGCCTATCATTTGTTGGAGTAGAATAAGTTTTAACATCACTAAGAAGGATGACGAAAGTATTTCGAACAAGAAGTATTACGAACGAAGAGAGTAGGCTTAAAGTAGATCAAATTCAACAATGTACCATGAATATTTCAGTAATTGTAACTGAAGCAACTCCGTAACTAAAAAAATTAAAGAAGATCTATTATTGTTACATGCTCTAATTAAAGAAGTTTATGAATGGAAAAACTCATTACACGTTATGAATAAATATTTGGCTGATCGAAACTCTCAGCTAGATGAGTTTAAGGTCAGTCAAATATCACAAGTAAACAAAAACTTGTGTTATCGGAAAAATTGCTGGTACTTAAAAATAAATTAGGAAATAAGTTAGATAAGACGAAAAAAACAACTGGTGGACTGATATTGAAATCTGCAAAGCCTCGAGAGTATCACTCTACGAAGACTCAAACGCACGATCATCGGCGTCGAACACAAGACCATCGAGATGATATCGATAAGAACCGTAGGGTTTTAGACTCCCTCAATGATAGTGCGGCAATATATGTTCCTGCGTCTGTTTCTGGAGGAAGCGGTGATTGCCAGAATAGGGAGGAGGGGTGGTACAGGTGGTGATGTGAATGCAGAGCTCATAGTAACGGGTATAGTCGACTGCTATGGAGCTGATGCTAGCTCTATTGATGTGAATCGTATCGTTCTCATCACTGCTCTCCCAACCGTCCAAAAGAATTATATAGTTAGTGTTAAGCAACTCGCTCCCACTTCGATGAGGTTACTGCACCTCCAGCGCAGACACGAAACGTTTTAATTCTAGTTTCATCAACTCAACGAAAGTGAAGACCAGCAGACCGCGACTGTTACTAGTCCGTCTTATGAGCGCAGAAAAAGCTACTGAAGTCATGAGCGCTAATGCTTCTCATGCGCGCTTTAACACCATTAACATAGACCATTCTCGCCTGGGCGAAGAACTTGCCAAAAATATGGTTCACACAAACATTTTTAATAATGAACCCTTAACTTCTGTAGCATATTCCGAGTTTAAATATCTTAAGCCAGAAGCCAAGAAGCTCGGATTTAAGTTCGTGTGACAGAGGCATGGCAAGTTTCTCGTGAATGTCTGCGTGTGCACTCATTCAGCACAATGTCTGATTTACTCACAATACACGAATTATGCAACAAACATAGCAAATTGACAGAAACAAATGCACCAAATAACTTACATAATATCAACATTCACAACAATAATAATAACAATAATTACAGAGAAAATAATAACTTAGAAACATCACAACAGACACATAATATCATTATTAGTAATAGCAAGAACAGCAGTAAGAATAGCAACCAAAACAATAGCAATACTTCATTAAAGTCAAGTAAATCAGATTGACTAGGCGCGAAGTATGCTCATAAGGCGGACAATGGAGTGAAACTGGAGAGCGGATTTGTTCAATGCAAATTCTATTAGACATTGTATTCAATAAATTGTCAACTCATACGTGAAAATTCCTATTACGAGGGTCGTTCAATAAGTGCTTAGAAAATCCAAGAGATGGCGCTCGTAGTATCAAAAATTAATTTTTCTTAATGAGCAACACTACTAACTAGACAACTGTTAAAGCTTCAGCTCTATCCATCACATAGGTTTATTTTTATTGTCGATTGAAGTAAACAACTTTCGTTTATTTAGAATAATGAAATATGATCTTTTCGAGTATATTTAGACTTTTATCAGCCAACATTCCTCACCTTTTTAAGGCTTCTGAAAGTATTTACATATAATATAAGATAAATATGGTTGAAAGTTTGATACAGAATTTTTATATTGTTTTATTTTTTTCGAATAACTTACGTCAAAAACCCTAGACCAATTTTTTAATTATACCCAAACAAATTGCACTGAGTTGACTAGAGATGTTATCTATAATGAAACGAATTAAAGTTGTAGTTTATATATTAGTAGAAACTAATAATTGAAAAACTTTGTACAAATAAGGACACACCTAGTCAAGCCCCACACCTCTCTTATTCCCAGATGAGCAAAGAAAGGCGGCGGGAAAATGGTACGGTCGCAACGCTCCCTCATGCTACCCAAAAATCGGACTGACCAGGCTGTCGAATTTCGTCGAATTTATGTACGAGAGGTAAAGGTATATATACTAACACTAGTGTTTAGGCTTGTAGTAGTTCTGTGTCGCGCCCGGGGAATCTCCTCGCGAGAGCTAGCGAGAGTACGTTTACGAAGCGCGGCCGGCTGCCACCTCCTTGTCATACCTGATACCATAGTATTAATACATGAGTTGTGGACGGAAATTGAGGCTATTAATTACGATTCTATTTTTTGTTAAATATGAAAACATTGCAACAAGGTGTGTGTGCATATGAGTGTGCGTGTGTGCCTGTGTGTATGTGTGTGTGTGTGTGTGTGTGTGTGTGTGTGTGTGTGTTGCATGAGTGTGTGTGTATGTATGCGTGTGTGTGAGTGTGTGTAAAAGTACCGTTTTAGAGATACCACGAAAGTGGCCCTGTTCGCCTGAGTGTGGCGTGGAGTCTGTATCCTCCACCAGAGAGTATACTGTGTTCTGGAGGTGGTAAACATATGTGTACTGATACTAATGTTTTAGGTTAGTAGTAATACTGTGTCGAGCTCGGGGAATCCCCCAGCGAAAGCTAGCTAGAGAACGTTTGTCAAACTCAGCTGGTTGCCACCTCCTTACCACATATGCTTTCGTGATATTATTCTAGAAATTACAGGTGGAGTTTCTATTATTGTTTATTATTATGTTTAATTAAATCAATTGACTTTTTGTATGTGTTCCTTAGGAAGTTGGTGTCATATATCCTGTTTATTGTATCTGTGTGTAGGTGTATGTGTAGCATTTCAGAGAATTTGCGTGTATAATCTGTTTGTTCTGTGTCTAGAATTTTGACGTTCTCAAAATTGAAAGTGTGTCCTGTGTTCATGTTGTGTAATCCAATGGTGATCTAGTGTCCTCATTTTCAATGCATTTGTTACGTTCTTTTGTGCGAATTTTTAGCTGTCTTGACGTTTGTCCTATGTACGTAGCTGGACATTCGTTACAGTTAATTTTATATACTACGTGGCTAGTGTCAATTGTGTCTATTTTGTATTTCCCTAGTTTTATGAGATGATTAATTTTGTTTGTTGATTTGTTTATATGTTTTATGTTGGTTTTCTTAAACATGGGTTTAAATGCAGGTGTTATGTATTTGTGGAAAGGTAATACTAAATAATTATTACTGTTTCTGTACCTTTGTGCAAGTCATTGTTATTATCATTTCGTTGTTTTACTGTAAGAATTCTTTTGTTTATGTATTTGTTTATGTATTTGTTTATAAAGAAAATAGGGTAGTCATTAGCCAACAGTGTGTTTTTTATCTGTTGTATGTTGTATGTGTGGTGTTCTTGATCAACTAACAAAATGCATTTGTCTACCAGACTGTAAATAATTGCAATTTTTTGTGTGTCTGGGTGATGTGAGTTGAAATTAAGGGGTAACATCACTCTAGGATTTTCAAAAAATCGATTTTTTTTCAGCTTAAACGATTCTTTAGGGTCATAAAAATAATATGCAATTTGTCCTATAGTGTCAAATAATTTTAAAAAGGTTCAAACGCGGCTTCACGTCCCTTTTCGGATTTGTATCACTTATTGGATGGTATACTGGCAAATTGTTTCAATTTCTGCATTGAAACTGACGAGCGGTGGATCAAGTTTTCCGAGCGGTCGCTCACAGATGCAGCCAGGAACGCCCGATTAGATTCAAAATCCATGAGAAAGGAAGAGGAGGAGGCAAATATTAATTTGGATGGCCGAATGTATGGTATAGGCATCGCAGATTAGACGTAAACAAAAAATATCGATGATTTAAGTGCATGTAAAACTTTAAACGCGTTTTTCTCGAAACCGGTTTTTTCAAACTGGGAGAACAGATTACTCATAAACTATTGCATGGATTAAATTGAAATTTTTACTGTAGCTTCACAAATAGATTCTCTAAACAAGTACGTACCCGTTTGTCGATTGAATGAAAATTTTTTTTATAAACAATTTACATCGTTTTTTTCGAGAAAAATCGACTTTTTTCAGAAGTGCGCCATTTCTACAAAAATTGAAATAAAAAAAAAACCTACGTACTTCCAAAGTTAACGTTATATAGATTAAGAATTTCTTTGGTTTTTTGTTCCAGGTCTCATACTTTCCGAGAAAAGTGTTCTCCCGTTTGGAGGTTTGAGAAAAAGGCTTCTCACGAGATTCGCTGTATAGCCGCCATTTTGTATTTAAATGTAAAAAAAATATATTTTTGTACCTCAATATATGTATAGTAAACCCTCAAAAAAGAAATTTGATCCCTTCTTTTCTAGTCTTGTAAAAAATCGTACAGATTAGGCATTTTTTCGGGCCGCTAGAGTGGTGTTACCCCTTAATGTATCTGCCTGATGCTGTCTCTTTACTGTACCAATTTGTTTTGGCAATGCTATTGTAATGTCGCGTGATTTGGATATCGAGAAAGTTAATTAGATTCGGAATTCATCAATACGTCTGATAACAGAAAAACTCATTTGAATAGCGACGATTGCGATTTAACTGATAGAATTTCTAACGATAGAATTTCTAATGAATCTAACCTTCTATCGGAAAAAGAAAAGACGATTATTTCAGAAGCCTTATTGTGGCACTTAAGATTAGGGCATGTATCTAAGTCTTATTTGATTTCATTAACCAAAAGTAGCGACGGAATAATTAATGCAAATAAGAGAATAAATGATTCCGAAATCGCGAATTGTGAAGCTTGGGATCCACAGTCGTACAGGGAAGCTGTGAATTCTCCTGAAGGAGAATCTTGGGCAAAAGCGATTAACGATGAACTTGACTCATTAAAAACTAAACAAGTTTATGTTTTAACTGAACGATCAAAAGTAGTAAGCGAACTTGGCAAAAAGCCAAACATAATTGATTCAAGATGGATTTTTAAACGAAAAGTAACTGAAACTGATAATCCGAAATTCAAAGCCAGATTAGTTATCCGAGGATTTAAAGATAAGAATTCTTACGATTTGAGAGAGACTTATGCCCCAGTTTCTAGAATATCTTTAATTCGAGCTTTTCTGGCAATAGCGAATAAATTTGATTTAACAATCAAACAACTAGATGTAGAAACGGCATACCTTTATAGAGGATTGTCAGAAGACATTTATATGGAAATTCCAGATGGAATTCCAGTAGATTATGAAACCAAGAAAAGGTATGTATGGAAATTATACAAATCTCTGTGTGGCTTAAAAATAAGCCCAAAGAAGTGGAACCATAAATTCACTAAGATTATGATTGAATTAGGATTCAAAACTAACGATATAGACCCGTGCTTATTTATAAAACGTACTGCTAAAGAAATAATTATGATTATTTTATATGTAGACGATATATTAATGGCAAGCTCTAAAGTTGATCTATTGAACAAAACACGTGATTAAAATGAACTTAAAGTTAAAATCAAAGACCTTGGAAATCCGAAGGATATTCGAATCTCTAGAAATATTAGAATCTCTAGAAACGAACGAGACAAGACTATCTCTTTAAGCCAAACTAAATTCATTAATAAGATATTAAGTAAATTTGGTTTCGATAAATGTAGACCGGTAACAACCCCTATGAAATTAAGTGATGCAACGAGCAAAACCAGAAAAGAAAGAGAAGAAAACGAACAAACTGTCGAATTATTTCCAAATCGTTTATATAAAGAAGCGGTTGGTTCCCTATTATATTTAGCAACAGCTACGAGCCCGATGCTATGGTCGCTGGAGTTGATACGGGCGCCGGTGCAGGGGTTAACGTCGAAATTGGGGCTGTCATCGATCCCGATACGGCCTGAGAGGGAGGAGTAGCCGGCGGCATGCGTGGTTGGTCCGATGATCTCCGATAGTCCGACGGTGGTGGTCCTGTGTACCGTGGGCAAGTGTGCACGTCAACAGTTGATTGGCCACATCGGAAGCAGAACTTATAGTCCCTCCGGCTTTTACAATTCGTATATCGATGACCTTCTTTCTTACAATTCCAGCAGGACCCTTGCGAAGAGACGCAGTCTGTATCATCCGATCGGTACGGAGCTGGAGGCTGGATCTTTAAGTCCATCAAGCTGGGCATGGTCTTCCCCCCGACGAATGAGGTCGGTACGAGTGGTATCGGGCTGAGTCGCTCTTCCCTCACGAAATCAATCGGGCCCATCGCATATATATAATGTACCGACTCTACCCCGGCTCGTTCTCTGAGGCTCCGCCCTCTCTCAATTATCACTTCCCCTTCCGACTTCGTCTGGATAGTACCTGTCTTAGTGAAGGTAATTGAGTCACCCATTGTAATGCGTACTTGTCCCCCGTTCGGGTCCTTTACCACATTAATGATGGGGTGACTTTTGGACTTTTTTGGTTTTGCCGGACTACGATATGAGGGGTGATTGGATGGGGATCGGACCATAGGGGGATGGATAATATTTAAGCCAAGCACCGCGGGCGGGGATGTCACCCCCCCCCCCCCGGAAGCGAAGCCGCGACCCCGCGGTCTAGAAAAAGGCCTTACATCTATTTTTTTTATCACAATTTTTAAAGGGTAGTTTCAGTAGGAAAAATTGTTGCCATTTACGGTACGGAAATTTGTAGCATATGCGGTAGAAATATTTTTGGTGTTAACGGTAGGGGGATTAACGTTATTTACGGTAAGGTAATAGCGGTACTGGCGAAAGGGGGGTGTTTGGTATGGACAAGATATGGGTATGCGATAATGGGAGGAGTAAGCGATATCGGTATTTTACACACCTCTAACGTATGCGTCAATGTTCGGAAAAATTACGATAACTGATTGCCGTGATGCTGCTAGTAGTTTCAATCTGGGGTCTACTAATGCGACTGAGACAATCATTTGCGAGTGATCGGTTGCAATACGAGATTTTTCCACAACGATAACACAATCGCTTATTACGGTTCTTTGCAATCACGATAACTATGTCCCGAACATTTACAATTCCAACATACTCGGTCAGTTTTATTGCGAGTGAATGCTGATGCGGGCTCTGATTTCCGCGACGACTCTGCAGTTTTCCCGATCGCTTGTCTTCGAATTTCTCTGTTTAGCGGTGTTGTTCTTAGGCTTCGAAGGCGGTAAACGTTGAACCGACACCCGCTCAGGCTTCCGAGGCGAAGGCTGAGTTCCCGACGGTGTACTCATGTTTACCGGTACCGCAATGGTCTTTCTTACCGGGAGTGTCCTATCTTTTTATTTCGAGGTGGGTTGCAGTTAGAACAGTTGGGAATTATGACTCTTACATGGCCACATTTGTAGCATAAAATCCCAGATTTATTAGGGAAGAACTTTTCCTGGTGTCCGGTAAGGTGACAGGCCCAGCAAGCATATAAAGATTTGCTATACGCTGGTTTGCCTATATTCGATGAGTTCGATGAATTCGAATTATTCTTAGTTTTTCTGCTGGTGATTTCCAGGAAAAGGATTTGACTTCCCGAGTTTTCGAAGTTCTATTCGATTGACTCCATGTCAATCGATCTAACATTCGCGATTCATTCGGGATTTTACGAGTTCTGTTCGACGTTTTACGATTGGTGGTTTCGAGTGATTCATTCGTCAATGAATCAACAATACGATGATTTTTCGGACTGCGAACCCGCTGTTCCGAAAGTGAACAGTTGGGTGTGTTGCTATTTCGATTTCCGGATCTTTCAGCTAATTTCGATTCTACTATGTTCGAGTTCTTATTATTCGAAGACCGATATGATTGTTCCGACGATGAACAACCCGACCTGCGGGCACTATTCAAAGTTTTCGATGTATTTTTCAAACCTTTAGTCCGATTCGAGTTACGATCACTCCTTATAGGTTCTTTCGAACGGTTTGTTGCAAATTTACTCGCGGTAGCTACGATTGGGAAATTGTCCGTAACTCCGTCTGCGATTCCGTAACCTGAGAGTGTAGAAAGGTGATTCGACTACACCTTAAATTCGTTTAACGCAGTTGTATTTTGAGCTTCGAAGTTGTCCACAGCCGATGAACAATGCTCTACTGCAGTTTCCTCCGAAGTGAGAACCGACGATTTCTCTTCACTCTTTCCTAATGAATTCGAATTTTCGGGGGTAAATGCCGATACAATTGTTGTCGCTAATTCCACAGAAGAATCAATTGCGAAAGTCGCGCGAGATACCGACAAATTTTCATTCTCCGTCTTATCAACTGTGTTAGGAGATACCGTTAGATCCGGCGGAGGTAGTTCGATGACTACCGACGACAATGGTCCTTGTGCGGGATACGATTCGATACGTTTTTGCAATTCGATGGGGTTCTGTTGTCCGGTAATTTGCGATATGGAGGAATAATACTGGTAGGCGTGGAGATTAGGGAATGGTATAACGGTCCGGTAGGTATTTGATGCGATACTATATGTTGGGATTTCGGGTATTGTGTTGTATTGTGGTGTATAATAGTTACATTGTCGTGGGCAAAGAGGGGTTTGTATGTTAGGATTTTGTGTATGAAGATTTTGTGTAGTAGTGTAGGATTGTATCGATATAGGGTGTGTGGTTTGTGCGATATGGGCGTGTTGTACTTGTAAAGGTTGTGAGGTTTGTTCGGTAGGGTATGTTGGTGTTTGTGAAAGTTGCGAAATTTGTACTGTAGGGTAGGTTGGTATTTGTGGGGTAAGTGTAGGTTGTGGGGCGAAACATCTATACGGTGCCATTAGGTGGATCGGTATTTGCGAGACATTATCAGATTGTACAGCAGGATTTTGTTCAATTGCCTCCGATATGATTTTCAATTGCTTTAATCTCACAACTCGTATCAACAACGTAATTTTGAGCTTTTGTCGAGATTTCAACTAATCGATTAAGTATCTCGTCGTAAGTCCCTTCTGTACTAATCTGAAAATATTTCGCGCTATTCGAAAGAGTATTTATATCATATATTGCGAATACAGATCGTACAATCTCTTGTTTGTTCGCGACATTGGACAAATATCCTTGCATCGAGTTAGAATTAAGACATAAACAAGGTTTTACTTTACATGCGATTTGATCATCATTGCACGGAACCCATGGCACAACATCAAATCCAAAAATCAATTTAATCTGATATCTAACTACTCAATCCAGTATCTCGTTACTGGTTCCTAATGTACTAATTTTGTTTATATAGGCATGACGCAATATATAATCTAATCCACGAGTTAAGTAAAGGAGTTCGAAATTTGTTTTTCTAGCAACTATCGCTCCCTCGAGAATGTTCAATTGGTCAGCCGTCGATATTTTAAGGTAAAGGGACGTTACGTTTCTTTAATTCGAAGTTAGCATGACTGAGTTTAGCTCACTTTTGCTTGCTCACTAGAAAGTGCGATTTGGTATTACGAAAGGTATATAAGAGAAAAAGAAAAAAGATAATATTAAAAAAAAATTAATTTAGATCAAGAAAAAAAGGAAATGAAAAACAATGAAGTTCTCAAACAAAAATCACAGATGAAATATTGCATAGAGTACAAAAAAATGAATAAGCGAAAGCAATGAAACTAAAATAAATTTTAGCAATCCAAAGCGAAGCAACAATAGAGACACCAGGACATGCTCAGCGCACCCCAGCCGAGACCAGCCAGCTCCCACCTATGCGAGACTCTATGGGATGGCAGCTGTGCGTCCTCTTCAGCTGCTTCAGGGTATTGGAGAGCTCGCTTGCTCTGTGTCGTCCAAGGAAATAGTGTATGTGTGTGTGTGTGTGTGTGTGTGTATGGGTATAGTGAGTGAAATGGGTGAATAGTGTGCTATCAGTTATATAGGCCAGTTCTGTCGAACAATGGACTTGCTCTGAGCAGTTCATTCGACAGACGGGAAGTTTGTGTAGCCCACATAAAATGTGACGTTACAAACTCCCCCTACTAAACCGAAGCGCGGCTACGCCGAATAAACATCGGGCCCTATGTTGGGCGCCAATTTTATGGAAATAATTTTAGCTGTACTAGCCAAGATTATTGCGCCGCACATGCAGGCTTTAACATTATTTTTATTCGAGACTTTAAATAAATTATACAGAGGAATTTAGGGTAAAATTACGAACACTTGTGGTTTATTCAATTTATATACAAGTTGTTGAGTGCCAGCTGCGCGAATTCGGAGCATGATTTTACAAGTGTTCTACCGACACATAGAATTATTTATGCAAGTAAACTAACTACGGTGAGCAGGACGGTACGGTGGGAAACGGTAAATAATCGAGAGGGGAACAAGCTACTTCTCAGGGACGCTTATTGAGAAGAACGACTCAAGTGTGAATCGAGTGCGAACAACCTGCAGGAATCGCATGAGAGGGTTAGCGGATATTAAATTTCTTGTTTCTGAAGAAAAAAATGAACGGGGTGCTTGGGACTCAGGGGGTAGGGGGGGGTGAGGGTTGGAATGGGCATTGAGAGAATAATGAGAGACGGAGGAACTGATCCAGGACTCTTGGGAGCATCGGAGAGAGATGAATTGTTGTTGTTCAGTTAATTTCCAAGATTCGCCAACGGAACAGCGACTACCCCGAGACACCCGCATTAAGAGCGCTCAAGGAGAGCTGCTTGTTGTCGGCTTGTGTTACTTCTGCATCCCCTAACCTAGCTACAAAATCCCTGGCAGTAGCGCGCGCGCGCGCGCGTAGACACGGTAAACGGCGGCTGTCGTTACATCGTTTAAGCGAGCGGCACGGTTCTCCAGGCGGTCTCCCTTACTTCCTGTCGTCCTGGTCGCACTCCCGGCTTATGGGACTGGTCTTGTGGCAGATGTAGCAGGTCTTGCCGCCGCCCTCGGGACAGTTGTGCGCAATGTGTCCCGTTTTATTGCAGGTATAGCAGCTCTGCTAATTGAAGCAGCCCGAGTCGTTGCCGCTCTCGGGGCAGCTGCGGGCCATGTGTCCGGTTTTGTTGCAATTGTAACGACTCATCTCGGGTCCCTGTTGTCAGTCTTTTGCTATATGTCCAACTCCATTGCAACGGTAGGAAAGATCCTGGTCCTCTTTGCACTCACGTGCAAAGTGTCCGCACTGGTTGCACTTGAAGCACTTTTCACGGCCTCTGCCAAAGCCTCCATCGCGATCACGACGATCTCCTCCTCTGCCACCGGTGGCACCACCCTGGCGAAGTGGCCCATTCGCATACATTTGTAACATGCGCTGGAACTCATTTTTTATCCAAGTTTTCGCCGCCGCACACAAAAAGAATACAGTATTATACGAGTGCACGATACATGGCCACGCTCTTGACTATGTACATCTCTCCATAACCTGAGTTGACTATTATATTATATTATATATTATTATATTATATTGTTGATGGGCTCCTTGACGCCCTAAAGTTTCTGTAGATGTTTCTGGTAGTTGAGGTCCCGGCGGGATATATCCCGTCCCAGTATTCGGGGTACTATGAACGAGGTTCGACCCTATAATTAATGGTAACCCCTCGTGGCCCTCATTCAAGGCTGTTTCAATGAAGGTGCCCCTACTATTATATTTCGTCCTATCTGAGGTTTTCTCTGCTTCTTCGAGAATATCTTCCGTATCCAACGACGGGGATTCTTTCCCTCGTTCAGTAGCATTATCTATTTATGGGTCCCACGTAGCCCCTTGGTTACCTAATAGCCTTTGCAGGTAAAATCGTACTAATCGGTTAAGCCGTTGTGCTCGTGTGCCCTCTGTATGGAGCCTTGATCGTCGTAGACTATTTGCAACCGATTCATCCGCGTAAATATTAAACAGTTCTGTTATACGAGTTCTCTCTACATTTATTTGTTTAATCTTTGACAGATCCATCTCAGGTAAATAAGCTGTATAGGGGGGTAGGTACGTTTCGTGAAGTTACGAGTTAGCTTACTTTTGTTTGCTTTCCTACCGAATTTCTCAGATGTTGTTTTTTTCTAATTTCACAGCTTAATTCCGTTTATAAAAAGAAAAAAAAAACAAAAAAAACAAATAGAGGAACAAAGCTAAAAAAAATACAACAAAAACTCCAGCAAATAGAATGAGAACATTTTTTTTTTAAATTAAGCGAAGGCAAGCAACAATAGGCAAAATAAATTTTTAATAAGCAGTATGTAAAGCAAACAAAAGTTGAAGCGAAGTATTACGATTGTCTAAGAGTAAGCGGGTATGAGGTATGCAAGCAGGAATATATTGGGTAAAAATGTAGATGGTAGGTTCCGATCAAGTACGATATTGGGTGGAGGGGTTCAAATAAAACAAATACTCAGAAAGAAAATTAGAGTTGTTTTATTAAAAAAAATTCTTTTACGAGGGAAAAATAAAATTTTTACTTTCTTATGATTTCGACATAAATAAAAACAAGAAATATTTCTAGGAGTTTTCCTTTAAATCGAAAAAAATAGATCCAGACGAACTTTATTAATTTAAGATATTTAACAACAAACACGATGATAATCTTTTTGTTCGTACAACTTCACAAATTACTATTATTTAAGAGGACTGGGAAATTTTGTTAAGTGGATTGAAGATGCGATCAAACAACAACAAAAAATAATATAATTAACAAACAAAAGCAAGGTCACTAAACGGAAATTCCATACCAGTATTTCTGTGTGCATGCGGTAGGGATACACAAGGTAAAACTCAACTACTGGCAATTTGTAGTTCGGTGGCGATCGATAGGGTCGTGGTATTGTTTAAGTTCAATATGGGCTGAGGGATGTGTGTTCGATAGGTGGAATATTACTAATTCAAAATGATATGGTACAACTTATTTTAACCCTTTCAGTCACAGAAGCCGATATATCGGCTCCCTATTGTTTTTAGTCACAAAATTTGATTTCTATTGTTATCGCAGTACAAATATACGTTTTCTATGTATTTTTGATCGTAGAATACGAATCTGATATCAATAATTTTATAAATATAAAAACAACCCTTCAAATGGGGTGAAAACCACCCTTTTAGTCATGAAATTGAATTCGTTTGGTTATGAAAGTAAAAAAACCCCCTCCTCATTAGAACACGGGCTTGGGACCGTCTGTGGCAGAGTTATGTTTTTTTCTTTTTTGTTTTGTTTTTCTTTTTTTCTTTTTTTCTTTTTTTTTTCTTTTTCTCTTTTTTTCTTTTTTTCTTTTTTATTTTTTTTTTCGTTTTTTTTTCTTTTTTTTTTTATAATTTTTTTTTTATTTTCTAAATCTTTTTCAGGTAGATATTTATTCATTTTCTTTTATCTTATATACATTTACGTTTTGTGATATATTTCATAACAATTTTGTTTTTCTTTTATGCATAATGGAACATTGCAAGTTGTGCACATGTAGGAAGTTCTAACTCGATTTGTTTTAGAACTACAACAAGTGCAATTTCTTTGTATTTTGAGTTTAGTTGGAATGTGCGGGGCTTGAGAAAATCTTATTTCATTTGAAATTTGAGGCTTACGCTTACTAGGAGTAAATTGTTTTGTCTTGGTACCTCTTTTTTTAGGTGATGCAAACCCAATAAGCTCAGTTACCAGCTTTAGTCGAAAATCTATCAAATTCATTTTAGTAGTAGGGGTATTTTGCTTGTAAATGATGAAAGAATTTACAACGGTTACATCGATAAAATGCCAGAATATTCGAAGCCACCACTTTTTACTTTTTCTACTAATCTCGTATGTAGATTTCAACTGATCTGCTTTGTCAACACAGTTCATATAATTATTATAGTCTCGAGTGGCTTGTGGACAATTGATTTGAATGCTAGTACCATCTTTTTGTCGTCTACTTACAGTAGTTTTGATTGAAGGATCGTGAAAATTAGATAAAAACTGGACAGGTTTGTTATCATTCCATTTTATCCAACTGATACCCTTGTATGAAGTCCGAGATTCATAATCTCCCCTTTTCATTGTTTTATCGTTTATTTGTTTTTTTGGCAAACCTTTCCGATTTTTTCGTACTGTTCCACAGGCTAATATATTTTTACTTTTGAGTTCAATCATCAAATTAACACTAGTAAAGTAATTATCGAAATAAACTTGATAATTTTTTGAAATAATTTGATGGGTTAAATCGATTACAACTCTTTCGCCCAATTGTTTTTCAACCAAGTTAGCAGTTTTTCCAGTATATACCTGAAACTCACATACAAAACCATGTTCATCTGCTCTAACCCAAATTTTAAAACCTCTTTTTATAGGTTTCTGTGGATTGTACTGTTTTAGAGTACTTCTACCTTTGAATTTGACCATACTTTCATCAACAGCTTGTTTTTCAGATGGTTTGTAGAATTTTATAAAATTTTCTGAAAGCATATCAAGTAAGGGTCTTAGTTTATATAGCTTATCATAATTGGGTTCACCTTTTTGTGGCATTGATAAGTTATCATTCAAATGTATATGAGACAGGATAGCAAAAAACCTATTGAGAGGCATAACAGGGCTTATATAAGAGTTGTGTAATTGAGAATTAGATGACCAATAGCACCGAATGGCGGGTAACCTACTTATTCCCATCATGATATTCATGCCAATAAATTTCAATATTTCTGCTTTATTTACTTCTTCAAATGGCTTGTCTGATTGCTGCCCGTAAAGATTAGTCTGTTCGACAATTCTTTCGATCAAAACTTCTGAAAATAAGCAAAGGAAAATTTGTGAAGGTGAACGAATATCTGAAGGAACCATTGGACCGCAATCTTCGGAAAAAATTATTTCGTCGAATTTTCTTCTTTTATTATCCCAAATACCATCTAAAGCAGCTAATCTGTCACTCAACGGAGTATCACTATCACTTTCATATTCAATCACGTTAGAATTTTCACTATATGAAGTATTTTCTAACGAGGCTACTGCTTCATCAATTTGATTTTTGTCAATATCCGAATCATCATCACATTCAGAATCATATTCTGGATCATCATATTCATCTTCACTTTCATTATCACTGGTGATTTCAGCATATTCCATGATAAAAATTTTTTAGAATAAACCAAAACAAATTTCACAATGTTGTGAGATTACTGATAATTTAGAACGAATAATGATATTGAAATTTTTGATAGGAAAAATATAGAAATTTTATGTAACTACCTAATAAACTTAGATTTGATCCTTTGAAGTTCTTGCAAACAATTTTTTTTATTATTATTAATATTCTTTTTTCAAAATATAGTTTGGATTGAAATCATTCACTCGAGGGGATTGTAACAAGGGGTGTTTTAGAAAATTTATATGGCTTTCAGAGATTTTCAATATATTTTTTGAGCTCTAAATTCTATTTATATATTCTTAGGTCCTATCGAGTGCTTTGACGTTGAGTATTCACATTTTCGTAGTAATCCAATTAGAATTTTAGAGATCGTTTTTACGATTACTGAATTTTTTTCCATTGGATTCAAATTTAGCGTTGAAAAATGTATCAGAAACTAATATTAGCAGTAACATAACAAAACAAACAGGGTTTCGTGACTGCAATGTTACTTTTTATTCCATTTTACGAGTTTTTTTATGTTTTCAAATTTGTGACATTGGATTTGCATCCGCGTTAAAATTTACATCGGAAACATATATTTTCTTCTATAGTGAAACGAATTGAATTGTACGTATAAAAGGGTGGTTTTCACCCTGTTTGAGGGATTTTTTGTATATTTATAAAACTTTCTGAAATCAGATTTGGATTCTGCATTCAAAAATACATTGTGAACATATAGTCTTCAAAGAATATATAGTCTTCAAAAGAATTAAATTGTATGACTAAAAGGGTAGTTTTTACCCCATTTGAGGGGTTGTTTTTATATTTATAAAATTTTTGACGTTACATTCGTATTCTGCATTCAAAAATAAATTGGAAACATATATTGCACTTCCATAACAAACGGATTGAATTTTATGACTATAAGGGTGGTTTTCACCCCATTTGAGGGGTTGTTTTTATATGTATAAAATTATTGATATCAGATTTGGATTCTGCATTCAAAAATGCATTGTGGACATATATTGCACTTCCATTACCAAACAAATTGCATTTTTTAACTAAAAGGGTGGTTTTCACCCCATTTGAGGGGTTGTTTTTATATTTATTCAATTTTTGACACTTGATTTGGATTCTTCGTTCAAAAATACATTGGAAACATATATTTGCACTTCCATAACCAAATGAATTGAATTGCGTGACTGAAAGGGTTAACGAAGGTGGATTATTGTAAGCTAGCGTTGTTTATAAAAAAGAAAAAAGAAAAATGTATTGCAAAATTAAAGAATATTGCAAATTTAATCAAGGATTGCTAACTAATTACAAAATATTATAAAAAAATTTGTAGGTGATAACAAAAGAAACAAAATTTCAAAATGATCAAAGTTTTAATTTAAATTTACAATTAATTACCATGAAAGCAGAAAATTTTACAATTCCTTTAACCAGGTCCAAATAGTAAATTAAACTTTTACACAAAATATTTATTCGACTGTACGAGGTAAATAGAAAATATTTATAGTAAATATTTATTACGAATTTCAATACGAATATTTACTACAAATAATATACTATACAAGTTTTAATTTCCAAGATTTTTAACTCAATATTAAAAAAAAGTTTTATACGAAATTTTATACAAAGTGTACAAAAGTAGATTAAGTATTATCTATTCGTAAAAAAAACGAATAAAATTTATCGAAGGGGAAAAACTATTCACTTATTTTTGATAAATCCACTTTGCTACGACTAAATCACTATAGTGATTATAGGATTCATGGGGAATAGGTTAAAATGTTATTGATCGGAAGGTGGGAATTAATAGTAGCGATAGGTGGAGAATATAAATAATATTTATTACGAAATTGTGCATAACAGACATAAAATATAGGGTAAATGTGCGTAAAATATAAAATTGACACACCAACGTGGGGCCGATAAATTGTGCATAACTTATATTGTCATAAATATAATATATCGACAAAAATTCCGGTGAAATTTGAATTAAATTAAAATCAAAGTTAAAATTAACATTAAATTACGAAATTAAATTAAAAATTTAGTTAAAATCAATTCGTGATTAATATTTGTAGAATACGTCAGTGCAGGTGAATTTAAACATAATTTAAATTAGATCTCTAATGCAAGAAGTAATATACATTTAATATTTATTATACGTTTTTAATTTACGTTAGACCTTTTTTGAGTTTCGTAAATTTCCAGAAATACAAAATGATCAGACAACATAATGTATATACTACTTGTATATTTTTTTTAATATAAAACAACAATTACCACTCAAACGAACATAGTGAAACACAAAAATCCGTTGACGATAATGAACTTTTCGAAAAGTTTAAGAAAAGTGGAGGGAAATCCCGTAGAAACAGTGATCCGGAGAAACATACAGTGTTTAGTACAATTTAAAAACATAAAAAATGTAATGAATCACTCACGCACACGCACACGCACACGCCTACATATATACTGTACGTACACGTATATAGATCCACATTTACACACGAACAGTAATACACACACACAAACAGTGACTCACACACCCACACATACAAATACTGACACACACATACCCAAACTTGACACGAACATCGTCCACCCACACTCATCCAACAATGCTCACACTTATTCATTACATGTGAACAAAAGGATGACAAATTAATAATTTAATTGTGGAAAAGGACAGGAGTGGGTGAGGAAAGGCTGGGTCGACAAATTAATGAACAATATTTTCGTGGAAATACTTACTTGCCTCGGCATAAAAACTCGCACGAAAGAGAGAGAGAAAAGCCGGGGCAAGCGCAAGCTTGATTTATTAAATGAAACTACAAGGAAATTATACAATGAATAGAGACTCTAATAGACAAAAGAGAGAGAGAGAGAGAGAGAGAGAGAGAGAGGGAGAGAGAGGGAGAGAGAGAGTGAGAGAGAGAGAGAGAGAGAGAGAGAGAGAGAGAGGGAGAGAGAGGGAGAGAGAGAGTGAGAGAGAGAGAGAGAGAGAGATAGAAATGCAGAATACGCAGCAAGGTACCTTAAATCGCACGCAGAGAGCTCTCTTACGTAGGTAGGAAGCCGCAGATGGACGGGCAACACGACGCAAAGTCCTGGCCGCACGCTGTAGGGAAACACCTCGGTCGCAGGGCGCCTCGACGTTTCGAGGGGGCAACACCTGGACCACGGGCAGTCCTAAAAGGCCCTGTCGCGTAGATGCTCGCCGATGAGGGGCGGCACGTCGAGGGAACTCGTCCTGGCCTACGTCCCCGAACCACACGAATTACAGTCAGACAAATTCTCACACTCACACACAACTCTGCGCAATAAAACAATATTCGCACTTAACCTGCGTGAGACGACCGTTCTGAAAAGAACGTACGTGTCGTCTCGGATAATGCAACGCAACGAAGAAAAAACCTCAGGCCGATATGCTTCTTGAAAGGCACGAGAAGTCGACTGGTCTCTATAGGAGAGATGTCAAAACAGCCCTACCCACGCACAAGGCCAGCGAAAGCGCGCGTGGACTTTTTCCCTAGCGGCACACGCATCCGCTCGGCCGATATTGCTACGGCGGGCGGCGAGTTACGGCGCGCAATTCAAATTCCCCCCAAAGCCTTAGATAACCTGAACAACACGTATATATATACGCTCTCACACATATAGTTTTGATTTCTATAATTTTTTTCAATTCTTAGATGAGAAATCATATGCTAAAACATATGAGAAATCAGCGATGACTGTCGGTCATAATTTGATATGTTTTCTCATCCAATTTCTCATGTGAGATCGCATTTGGGATATCACGAGTGAATTTTGAGTAGAGATTATTCAATTTGAACAATACTTTTGCTTTTTCTTGTAAATATTAAGTATTATTATATATGAGATTTACTATTCTACATTTCTAGCCAACTTTACGCATTATATTGCATTCTCTCTCCTCGGGGTTTCAGGATCTTGTCATGTGCCCTTCGGGGACAGTGTGCTTAACTCGAGGGTCTAGGGGACTAAAACTTTGCTCCACGGGAAGTGTTGGGCGGGGGGGGGGGGCGGTCCCCCTCTCGACTTACTGGACTCGACAAACGGGTTTTCGAGTGGGGTGGGTGGGGGATTGAGAACCTCAATGGCCGGGGTGGCGCGGATGATGGTCGGCTGGAGTCGTAAAGCCGTTCTCCGTTCTCGGTCGATCTGTGTTTGCAAGGCCTGTCCTAGGCGGGATCGAACCTCAGCTGGCTTTTTTCCTGTATGTCGGGACACTCTAACTCCCTCCGGTGGGGGTGGGGAATCCACCTTAGCGCCCGTCTGGTGGATTAGGGAAGCCCAGCAGATCTCGTGTGACGAAGAAATAACCCCTTAACCTAGGCTTGGTGAGGCTAGGTTGGGCTTTAGATCACCACCCTAAGCCAGGAGGTGTGAGCTTCCGTGTCCCTACTGGCTCTCTCGGCACCGTAGATTAAGATGGTGTCATAAACGGAGCTTCGGGCATACCGGGCAAGCTCCTTGAATAAGTAGCCTTACTCCCGCAAGAGACTCCGCGGGGAGAACCTTTATTCCTCACCACTCGTGGGAACAAGAAAACAATAAATAAAAACGAAAATGAAAAACAATAAGAAGAAATGAAAAAAATGCAATACCGTCACGGACCCAGTTCCTGATCAGTACTGAGTTCCTGATCATTTGGTTACATTTATTACTATTTACACATTAATTTATACAAAATTTGTTTTAAAAAAATAATTATTAATAATAAACTATTTAGCAGTCATATAAAAGAACTTTAAAAGTTACTAGTAAAATACATTTTTAAGATAAAAAATGTTTAAGTTGGGCGTTGTTGGCAACGTCATGATTGACACCAACTTACTGCATTTGACTACAAGTGAGCATGCAAAGAAATTTATATCATATCTTCAAACTTTTGTAATGGACCGTAGAAAAACTTATATAATTAAGTTATTCAACAGTTTATTTGTATAAATTACTTAAAACATTCATATAAAATATTATTGATATTTGTAAAAACGTGTGATTAGAAATAGGGTCCAAATTCTTATCGTTTACCCAATTCCTGATCAGTATTAATAACATGTTTTATGTGTTTAATAATCTTAAAATACACAAATATTTGTAATAACACAATTCTATAAGTAGTTTTAATCCACGTATAAATAATTTATCAGGCAAAAGTCGCACAAAACGTGATAATAAATCAGAATACTATGTGCGTTTTATAGGTTATAAATATATGCTCGCACGCGAGTCTATATCGTGCAGTAGACCGAGTACGAATAACCGAACACTTTTACCTCGCCTAAGTTTCACATTTATTATCACACAACCAAAAAATGTTATATTTTAGTATATCTACCGTATTAATATTGCTTAATACGTTTTAATTTATCATATAAAATACTTATACGTTAATAATATATGTTATCAGGAATTGGGTCTTGATATGATCAGAAACTACTCCCATACAAATTTTAAGTGATCAGGAATTGCTCCCACAGCTTTTTTTCTTTGAGGCTGTATATTTAACTTAATTTTGATTATTTGAGTATTTTTTCAATTTTATATTAAAGATTTACAGTTATATTTGTTATTAGAAATTTCATTTTCCATGAATACCTCATTTTTATGCTTTGACACAACAAATAACATGACGACATGCTTTAGCTGATCAGGAACTGGGTCCTTGACGGTGAATGATAATTTTGCTATGGAAACGGGAGATGGCGATATGGAGGTTGAGGAAGTTTTAGAAGCTTTACCGCCCCACCATCGTCTGATCCCGTCTATAGTCATCCTTCAGGGAGGCGCAGAGGTCGCATATCAGGCATTAATGATCGGAGAGTTGGTGACCCAGAGCCCCCTGGATTCAATAGACCCGAAAGGGAAGTTTCTGGATGGACCCAGAAGAGACTCTGTAGGCCCGCCAGGAAAAGGCTCAAGAGAGAAAAAATGGCACGTGAGCCCACCGCTTCTGGTGGCCTTAGTGCCACAAGCGCCCCGGTAGGAACGCCAAAAGGCCCAACGAAGCGTCTGACCGGGAACCCTCTTCTGCTCACTCACCTCCTCCCAAAAGGAGTTGATTGATCAGGGAAGGGTTTCTGTCAGATGCCCAGAGGGCGAACCCGCTGACGAGGGTGGTCGTGGACGAGAACTATCTTGAATGCCCGCTTACCCCGGAGCTGTACACGTCGTTTCGGGGGCGGTCAGAAATGAGTATGCGGACCCCCGCTCCCCCCTCCTCAGCCAAATCAATGTGCAAAAAAGAGGCGGTTATTATAGAGGCCTATAACTCAGCGACGCAAGAGTGGCTGATACAAAAACTTAGCCGCTCTTGACTTACCCAGGGAGGGCCGTAGGCTCAAAATAGGAGGGATTTTACTCCTCCCTAAAGACGGGCACATAGCGCGTCGTCAATGCCCCGATCGGTGAGAATGGAACTGGAAGTAAGGAAGAGAAGCAGCTCCTGGTTCTGATGGATCCGGAAACACAAACGGAGGCTCTGACCGCGCTAGATGACAGGCTCTGGTGCGACCTCGATCGCGTCACTTTTAAAGTGACACGCCGAAGGCCGCAGGGGCTTGGTCGAAACAATGAGGAGAAGCCGAAGGGGATGTCACGAAATTGGCGCCTCCTCACCTTCTCATCATTCAAATTAACTTTCAACATAGTAAAAGCGCCTCATAAAAGTGGATCAACTACAGTGGAGGGAGTAGGCTAGATAATATTTGCCTCAGCATACTTCACACGTGACAGCACAGACAACCCACCTAGAGAAGTTTGTAGGTTAGTGGATTATTGCACGGAACATGAGATACCACTGATTTTAGGGTGCGATGCAAATCACACGGTATGGAGAAGTACGTACATAAATGCGAGTGGCGCCACATTTCACAACTATCTGGTAGGAACAAACATAGATATACTGAATGTCGGCAACACCCCCACATTTCGCAATGCAATCAGAGCTGTGGTCCTCGATATAACCCTATACTCTAACAACAACGCGCACATGGTTAAATACGGGAGGGTATGGAACGGGAGAAAACGGGGATCGTTATCTAACCATCTCCAGATAACCTTCGAGATAGGTGTTCCAGGGCAGGAGCAGCCTAGATGGTTTCGCGACCCTAGATTCACGCTCTGGAACAGCTGCAACACAGAACTGGATGCCATCCTAAAGAGAGTGCCCGCCGACAAAGGACGAAAAAACTCTGAAAGATGCAGCCCGCATCTTCACCGATGACATCATACTAGCCTTTAAGAGGAATTGTGACCTCAAAAACACCGGAACCAAAGGCGAGGTCACATGCTGGAGTAAATAGCTGGAGGTAATGAAGGAGATAACTACAAAACTCCTCAGAGCAGCCAGGAAAACAAACAGTGCGGCACTGTGGAACTCGTACACTTAGGTAGGGGGGCCTTACGATAAAGCTAAGTAAATGTCAATTTTTAAAATGTAAGGTAACGTACCTGGGGTTTGAAATGTCTGATAAAGGAATAGAACCGGGTGATCTTAAAGTACATGCAATTGCCTGTTTTCCTAGACCTATGAATGTACCTGAGGTACGTAGATAGAGAAAGGGGGATTTAGTTTGTATACGTGTAAACCCTGTAATTACAGGAGAATCGATGAAGTTGCAACAGAAAAGTAAAGGGCCACTTATGATAACTAAAGTTTTCGAGAACGACACATATGAAATTTCTGATTTATGAGTGGATTATACGGGTGCACGTTATATTAGTACTACGCATGTTAATAATTTGAATTTATGTAAACCGCCTCGATCAGAAGATGACGGTGCGTATGACGATAAGGAGCAGAATATAGATAGTAATAGGGACGAGCAAGGACAGGGATGGTCGGATAATGGTGTCGCGGATGCAGGATCGGCGTCGACTCAGATAGTGGTTGACACGCCTAGACCGATGAGAGTGCGAAGGGCGCCTGTAGATCGACGTATTTTTAACCAGGGCAGAGATCGTGCCCGATCTCTTGTAGGATAGCCACCAACGACTTACGTAGTCGCTCGCGAGTATTCTCTGCGCTAACTGCGGCCGTGGCGCTGTTGCGTCTTCCTTCTCCTCTCGATGCTCGTAACGAGAGGAGCTAGCTACGTTGCGTGAGACTTCGAATTGCGATATAGCATTTTAAGTAATACAGGCCTGTAATAAGTTTTAATAGCGTAACAAATAAATAAGACTATAATTGAGGTTGGTGTTTATATTTAATTATTCTCTCGCTTAATTACCTTCCCAGCAGGAAAACTCCGTTCCTCGTCCACTCCCTGTGAATCAGCATTTTACGGTTATAAAATCGTTTCGATAAATTATCAACACTTTTTTTATAAAGTAGGTTCAAAGGGGTTAATTGTGGGTTGGGTTAAAAAATGAATTCCAAAAATATTTTTGGAAATGTCGTTATGAATTCTTATAGTACTTGATGACCTATACATTTCAGACCTGGCAGAATATGATAGTGTAAACAGTTCGAAAGTTTTTGATGATTCCGTTAGCTAAACGGTATTGAGTTCGCGGGAATAGAGTTAATTCATAAACAACATGGATTAAAAATAATCTCGTGTAGTTATAAATTAGTTTCTCTGTGTATTTGTACGTGTGCGTGTGCGTGTGCGTGAGTTTTTGCGTGTGTGTGAGTGTGCGTGTGCGTGTGTAAGTGTGTGTATGTTAGTATGTGGCATATCACCATTCGTTCTATCTACGGTATAAGTTTCCCAAACTTTTCATGGATGTTTGCATGAATACATTTTTTATGGCCATTTTTCAAAATTTAAGAACTTTCAAATTTCGATTTTTTCACATTATTAGCGAATTTTTGCACAATAAAGTACTCATGAAATACTTCATTTTAGGACCTGAAATCATTTTATATGAGTCGTTTTCCGTTGTTATAACGTATGATAGTTTTTTTTTCAACATTTATTACCCGGAAACTATACGTATAAAGTAAGTCAAAATTTTACTGAATACTCTTTTCATATACAGGTATACTTCTGTAAAGTTTTAGGTAAAAAACTTTGTTTTCAGAGAAAAGAAAATGTATAAAGAAATGCATTTTTTTGTGTAACGATAACTTGAATAATACTTGATGTAATGTCTTGAAAATTTCAAAGAATATTTGCTAGGTATCAAGTTATTGGCTGAATATTTTTGAGCCGATTTGGTTCATAATCCTCTGAGATATTAGAGATTATTCAATTTAAACAGTACTTTCTCACCCTGTATATCACAGCATATTTAAGCTTTGTCGTTGTGCTTTATGTAGTAGATATAAAGTATTATTATTTATAAGGTTTACTATTTTTCACTTCTAGCCGACAATATGCATGAGACTGCTCAAAAAATCCATAAACTGGAAAGATAATGTTGTATAAAAAATATTATTATTTTGTAATGTTTTAAAAATTATTTAATAATGACATAATTTATTTTTGCAATATTTAATATGTATTTATCTATAATATAGCATAGAAAAATTATAATTTGTATACTATTCGGTGATCGAATTAGTAGTATATATATATTAGTAGAAGTAAAATTTTTAAATGAGTGATTTTAAAAAAAGGTGCGTTTTTATGTCATCCATTTTTTGCTATGAAAGAAAAAAATAATAATTCAATCTTTTATAGGTACAGATTTGATTTGATTTTATAGATAATTGATTTTAGAATCCATGACACCTCGCTGACCAAAGATTCCCTGATGTACGATAAAATAACCACGATGGACGGAACTGTGCAATACTTCCTTATTTATAATAATTTTAATCAAATTCTCTTCGAGAAAGCATAGTGCCAAAACATAGTGCCAAAGCATAGTTAGTAGCTAATAAGTAATTAGAGACGGAGCTCTAATATGAAGTTAGTCCTCGGAGTTTGTTAACAATGGTGAGGTAGATTTTTTGATCTTCTCGAGGTTAGAGCTTTGTGAAATAAAAGTCATATTAACGTTTAAGTGGCTATGCCACCCTCTTCAGAAAAAAACTGGAAAAAGATTTTTTATTGTAAGTATTACAAATCAACATTGTTACAAATTAACATAGCTATTTTCTGTGATTGGGTGTTGCGAATTATAATTTAAACAGCGTCCGGAAAAGGTTGGTTTCGAGTACTAATTTGTGATTATTGGGAAGCTGACAAAATCAAATAGACAATTATAACGCTATAACGTTGCCCGTCGGATCGAGCGAAAATCCTCGCTTGTGATGAGTCACACACTGGAGACAGTTTCCTATATAAGGAGACCGCTCAGCTGTCACTCGTTTCAAATGAAAACAAACCACGAGCGCAACAACACATTTCGCGCTCGCGAGCCCCTTCCTCCCCGCTTCACATGCGGAGGAGAAAGCTCTGTTTTGACTGTGCCTCTTATCATTGACTCGCAGTTTAGGTAATATTTTATTCGTATTATTGACTTTATACTATTTTTATACATATTGTAATTTAATACCTGCGTTTTCAAAATGTTATTATACTTGTTAAAAATTTTATGCTACCTTCGAATATTATTAATATATTTCATAATGTTAATTTGTAATACTTACAATAAAAAATCTCTTTGCAGTTTTTTTTTTTTGAAGAGGCTGGCGTAGCCACCGAAACGTTAATGTGATTTTTATTTCACATACCTCTAACCTCGGAAAGATCAACAAATCTACCTCACCATCATAGTAGCTTCTTTCATAACCGTTTTACTTCACATTTTGCATGTATCTGTGGAAATAAAATACTAAATTATAAAAAATGTGTGCGTCTCGCACCACGCGGTAAATATAGAATACATTGATATATAATACGAGGATATATGTATGTAATACGAATGCGCGCTTCTTTTTTACACAAATATTTGAATTATTAACCGTGAAAGTTACTTTACTTGAAAGCTACGTTATTCGATTTGTCACATTCACTAAGAAATATCGCAAGAACGAAACGAATCCGTTGTATACAATGCATGAATACTACTTAGATGGCTCCTGCACAAATATGTACCTTAAGTATAATTAATATAATAATTTGTTTTCATATTATAATATAAGAAGTGATTTACTATAAAAGAAGGATATTTTAAGTGATGAAACAAAATTTTTTTAGAAAAACGTCTACATTGCAAAAGTGATTATCGACAACGAGAGAAATATTCAACACAACACTGCAGACTTTTTTATTTCTTATTCGATTAATTTTTGAAGGTCTCATTCTGTTAATTCCTTGAATTATTTCAAGGGGACTTATCGATATAAAAATTGTAAAAATTCGATAAACTTGCAAAGTTTTGTCCGATTGTTTATAAAACATATTTGACGACTCAGACATAAAACACGGGAAAACAGATAAATAAATAAATAAATAAATAAATAAATAAATGAATGAATGAATGAATGAATGAATGAATGAATGAATGAATGAATGAATGAATTAATTAATGAATGAATGAATGAATGAATGAATGAATGAATGAATGAATGAATGAATGAATGAATGAATGAATGAATGAATGAATGAATGAATGAATGAATGAAGGAAGGAAGGAAGGAAGGAAGGAAGGAAGGAATGAAGGAAGGAAGGAAGGAAGGAAGGAAGGAAGGAAGGAAGGAAGGAATGGATGAATGAATGGATCGACGGACGGACGGACGGACGGACGGACGATTGGATGGATGGATGAATGAATGAATGAATGAATAAATAAGTAAGTAAGTAACTAAGTAAGTAAGTAAGTAAATAAGTAAGTAAGTAAGTAAGTAAGTAAGTAAGTAAGTAAGTAAGTAAGTAAGTAAGTAAGTAAGTAAGTAAATAAATAAATAAATGAGTAAATAAATAAATAAATATATAGATCTAATACCCATGTACTCATCGTCGTAAACAATGTCAAATTAATCACCGTGCGGTTGCCTGAGGTGCCTGCCTAATGCCGTTTTAAACTTACATAATGACGGCAGATACCTCACACTGCAGGGGAGAGAGTTCCAGAATCGCGAGCCTTGTGCTCTAAACGAGTAGAGACCCGTATCAGTACGCGATCCCGGAACCGAGAGCTCTTTCACACCATTCCTACTGGAAGTCCTCGCTGTGTTTTTACCAAAGAGAGCCGCAAGATACGGAGGTTGTCCCATATTTATTCTTTTATACAATAATAACCCAGCAAAGTACGCTCTTCTTTCCTTTATGATAAGCCAGCCAAGATATTTCCTGTGAGGAGTGATGTGCTCGTCCCTTCTAACACAACATATATATCTCACATATGAATTTTGAAGTCTTTGTAACTTCGGCTCAAGCTCATCAGATACATCAAGGTGAACCACGGAACAGTAATCTAAATGTGGTACTACCAGCGCACATACAAGCTATTTTCTGAACACCTAGGTGGTGCATGAACTAAAAAATCGTAGGCTGTAAATAGTACGATTTACCTTCTTTCCAACTGCATCAACCTGCAGTTTCCACGTAAGATTAGAGTCCATGACAATACCAAGGTTTGTGGCAGAATCAGAGAAAGACACATGTAAGCTGGGTTGGATATGCACATCCCCAGAAGGTAACGTTAACTCCCACGAATACGAATACTTTGATTTATATTAATAATAATAGATCAGCAACCCTGAGATTTAAAGATAAGATTTAATAAATTAATTTTGGGTGCGTTTGATTTATCGGTCGGTCGATATACACGATTGATATACGCGATCTATATAGATATACTAAAGATGGGTTACGGACCAACCGACCGACCGACCGACCGACAAATCAAACGCACCCTATATATGAGGAACAGCGTTCTGTCCTTGAAGGAACAGCGAGCTGTTCCTCATATATATAGTTATATTAACCAATGGGTGAAAGATACTGAAAATGTCAACATTGAAAGAGGAACTAAACTCGAAATTATTGGTGATATTGAAGAACAAGGTACAATATTAAACAAAAAATCACTTTACATACCTAATTTTTATTCATTATACAGGAATTACTTTTATTCTAAAAGTAAAAGATTTCGAGCATATAAAAATTTTAAGTGAAGAAAAAATGGAGTTAGAAGATCTTATTTTAACTTCAGAGTTAATTTTAAATGAGGTAGACTATATTAAACTATAAAAACAATAAGACAGCTTCAATATTAAATTCCTTGCTCGCATAAAGCTTTAACAATATATAAAAAATGAGAGAATTTTCTTTATATATTTAAGATTGCATAAATATCACACATAAATCACAAAAAAAAATGAAATGAATATCTTGTAATATATTATGTAATATTCATGTAATATTTAATGTAAGGACTAAAATTACTTTAGACATATATATTTTTTATTTTCAAGAGTTAAATTATAGTTTTATTATATCAATTTTGTATAACGTTGAAAATGATATGGTACATTAATTAAGTTAGAAGGAAATAATTATACGAAAGATGTATTTTAATAAATTAACGTGATTTTAAATTTTTACTTATAATAATTACAGGTTAAAGTAGATGTAGAAAAGTAAGAAATGATACAAAATTTATTTAGGTAAGTAAACGTATTATGCAAACATCACGAATATGGATATACAATTTAAACACAATATTACTTGACTAAATTACATATGGTATGAAATTTATTTACATTCTATAAATAAAAATTTATATTTAAATGAATAAGATAATGAAATTTAAAATTTTGTTGGGAAAGTGATTTAGAAATATTGGGAAAACGTATCATATTATATATAGTCGCAGGTTTCTGAATTTAGATTAATGTTAAAGATATAAAAAAATGATCAAATTTTAACTTATTATCTTTCATTAAATATTGAAAATTATTATAAATACGAGGGTAGTTCAATAAGTCTTTAGAATGACCAACAGATGGCGCGCGAATCGCTCCAAATCATCTGTTTTCAGTCAGCACCACTCCCGACTAAATATATGGTGCAGTCACAGTCCACATCTTCTGAGTTTACGTGTTTTTATAACCAATTGAAAAAAAAAATTGCTTGTTAAGAAAAATGGAAAAAACGAGTTCAGAGCGGTAATTAAACATTTTCATTTAAAGGGTTTAACTCCATATGAGATAAAAAATGAATTGGACTCAGTTCATGGCACATCTGCCCCTGCTTTAGCAACGGTTTATAACTGGGTAAATGAATTTAAGCGTGGTCGTACATCAATAAGTGACGAACCACGTTCAGGAAGGCCCGTAGAAGCAACTACTCCCGAAATAATCAATAAAATCCACGATATGGTGTTGAAGGATAGAAGATTAAAAGTGCGTGAGTTAGCTGAGGCCACAAGGATATCTATAGGTGCAGTTGTTTCAATTCTACATGAAAAATTAGGCATGAAAAAGCTATCGGCAAGATGGGTGCCGCGTTTGCTCTCAGCTGAGAATAAACGCAATAGAGTGGTCGCCTCTGAGGCTCTTTTGGCGCGCATAAGTCGGAATCCTGAGGAATTTTTTCGTCGATTTGTGACTGTGGATGAAACAGGGATACACCACTACAATCCTGAGACAAAGGAACAATCCAAACAGTGGATTTCCACAGGCGAACCAGCTCCAAAGAAGGCAAAGACCGTAAAGTCAGCTGGTAAGGTTATGGCTACAGTTTTTTGGGATGCACGTGGAATTATACTTATTGACTACTTGGAAAAGGGTAAAACAATTACTGGTGAGTATTATGCATCATTATTAGAGCAGCTGAAAGAAGAAATTAAAAAAAAACGACCACATTTGGCGAGAAAAAAAATTCTCTTTCATCACGACAACGCCCGAGTTCACACATGCTTCGTTTCAATGGCTAAAATTGAAGAACTAAAATTCGAATTGGTCGAGCACCCACCGTATTCACCAGATTTAGCCCCCAGTGACTGTTTCTTATTTCCAAACTTGAAAAAATGGCTCGTTGGACAGAGATTTACGGACAACGAAGACGTCATTGCCTCTGTAAGTGCTTATTTTGAGGAACTTCCGAAAACGCACTTTTCTGAAGGATTAAAAAAACTTAAAAAGCGATTGACCAAGTGTATAGAGCTCCAAGGAGATTATGTTGAAAAATAAAAAAAAATTTACCCAAAAAAAATTGTTTTTATACTTTATTCTAAAGACTTATTGAACTACCCTCGTATGTTACAAATATTGCGTGCATTTTATGAGTTATAAAATTTGGTTAATAACTTATTTCGATTAAGCCATATTTCCACTTCAAAATTTGAATGTTTCATATTCTAAATTATGTTTAGTAAAATAGAAAAAAAAAACATAACTACTCATAAAAAAAAAAATTTCATAAAATAATCAACGCACATTAACCAACCATAAAAGTAATCATATAATTAATAACGTAATTATTTAATATTATTTCAATGCATGGTGTAGTAATATTTTATAATCATAATCTTAAAATATAAAAAAACATTTTATTAAATTTTATTAAAAAGAAAAAATATAAAAATATAAAAAAATTGTTATTGTATACTTTTTTTAATTAAAATTATTTAATAAAAATAAATTGCTTTTTTATCTTTTAAGAATAGATTTATATGATTACTTTATTTTGTATACTCATTAAAAAAAGTTTAATAGAGCATGTTATAAATGACGTATAGAAATATATTTTGCATTTTCAATAATGTTTTATAAAAAAATTTTCTATTGAGTATACATATCGGATGTAGGAAGGAGGCAGAAGGGCAATCTCTATTAAAAATTAATAAGTATGAAATCAGAACGAATGCTTTAAAAAATAGTCTCAGTTGAATATTATATAAATTTTCTTAATGATTACTAACTTAATGTTTTTAATAGAGGTAGGAAAGGGGCTCTGTCTGCACGTGGTTGTGTAGGGCTACTGGCGATGATTACCACGGTTTAAGTTATTAATAATCAAATTAATAATCATGAGAACTATGTGTAAATTTAACATGTCAAAAAATTACATTTATTTATCAGTACATTATTACATATGATTATTATTAAATTAAACAAAACAAAAAAATCAACGCACACATCTATTTACCTCCTGGGTTGTGTGGAAAAAATAGGAGAAACTATTATTTAAATGTTATTTTACAAAAAAATTGGATTGATAATTGAAAACTTATCAAAAACAAATTGTCTTGAAAACCTAAACCAATTTAACTGAATTTAATTTAAGTTTTTAAATGTTTTTCATATAATGTAACCACTCCATATAACGCAAAAAAACTATTTATCAATTTCTCTATTTACCTGAAAGATCGTTTCTATCTATTTATAGGTCTGGATATTTTCCTTTTAATCATTATGAGAGATTTTTTAAAAACATTATATAAAACTAAATACAATGATAGGGGGCTGAGGAGGGAAGGGGGGGGGGGGCGGACGGGTGCATGAGGAGGGGTAAGAGGGGGAGGAGGAGGAGGTGAGGGGGTCAAATGAGGGGAAGAGGGGGCTGATGGGGGTTCGATGGGGTGAGGGGGGTCGAGGGGGTGTGGGGGCGAGGGGGGATGAGGGGGGCTAGGTGGTAGAGTTAGCGAATTAACTATATATATATATATATATATATATATATATATATGGGTCAATCCATGCCAAAACGCACACGGCTCTGCCCAAAAATGGTAAAGACTTAGAAAAACTTGTATAGGGTCAAAATTTAGGGCTTTTTATGTGGACTCAATAGCTATGTGGCGCTTTTCAAAATTTTCAAAATGGCGGTCCCAAAAACCCGATTTTCTGACCAGTTTTCCGAAAATTTTCCGATTAATCATTCATAAAAATATAGATAAAAGACGAAAATTGTGAGTAAAGGTCATTTTATATGTTTTCGGGTACGCTGAATCCGAATCCGCTGACCGTTTAACCTTATCACTCCAGGATTTGCTCTAACCTCAAAAAATACCTCAAAAACGCTCAAACAGGCATGATTATGGCTAGATAAAGGTTCGTGACGATGCATTTGTTCGTTTCAAGGGTCGCGTATTTCAAATCCAAGGTCCGTTCAGCTCGTTCAGTCCAAAATTGAGGCCCCTAGCCACAAAATATTTTTCAAAAACGCTCAAATAGGCATGATTACGGCCAGATTAAGGATCGTGACCATAAATTTATACGTTTTCGAGATCGCTGATTTTAAGTCTAAGGTCCGTTTCTTTTCGAACAGATCATTACGACCACTACCAGCTAGGCTTTGCAGACATTTCGGGCTTGCTTCTGCAGAGAATATAATTTGCAGTGGATGTATGAAAATATCATATACTAGCAATGATACTCATAATGAAGATGTGAACCACAATTCCAACAATGATGATACTCATGATGAAAACGTGAATGACAATTTGAACAATACTTCTGTATCTAACAGTGCAAATGAAGATAGCCTAGAGAAGAATGTGCAATTAGATCTTGACAGTTCGACTTCTTCAAATGCTGACGAAAACCTCCATGAAATCATCGAAGGTTTAAGAGAAAAATTTTCATCGTTGTCAGAGCACGGTCCCGACAGGATAGCTATTCTAACCATACTGCCATCAAAATGGCCAATAGAGAAAATTTCTTCTCTATTCAATACTACGACTTAGTCCATTAGAAAAGCTAAAGAATTAAAAGCCACGAATGGCTCTTTTTCTAGACGACCCCCAAAAATAGGTAAAGCGCTGCCACAAACTACGGTTAATAGAGTGAAACAATTCTATGAATGTGATTCTAACAGCAGAATTCTCCCAGGATATAGAAATAAAAAATCTGTTGAGATTGATGGAGGAAAAGTCCTCAAACAGAAGAGACTGACATTGTTTAGCTTAAAAGAATTATATTTCAAATTCTGTGGAGAGCATCCAGATACTACTATAGGTCTTTCAAAGTTTTGCCAATTACGACCTCAAAATTGTGTTTTACCCGGAAGTAATGGTACTCATATTGTTTGCGTATGTGTGATTCATGAGAATGTCAAGCTTTTGCTCGATGCCATCAATTTATCTGACCCGATGGCTAAATCGGAATTCCCATTAAAAAACTATACCGATTGTCTTAATCTCATGGTATGTCGTAACTCAAATAGAGAATGTTTTCTTAACGAATGCAAAAACTGTCCTAATTACGATAAGCTCAGATCCCAGCTTGAATCAGGTTTGGAAAAAGCAGAGGTAAAGGATATAACTTTTAGCTCTTGGCATTCGACAGATAGAACAACTATTATTACATCAAACACAACTACTGAAAATTTCCTCGAACTTCTTGGTCATCGGTTAAAATTATTAAAACCTCATGATTATATTAACAAACAACAATCAGAATATTTTAAGCAATTGAAGGGAAGCTTAAAGCCAGGAGAAATTCTTGTGCTACCAGATTATTCAAAGAATTTTGCTTTCGTTATTCAAAAAGCAGCTCAAGCTTTTCACTATAATAATAATCAAGCCACAGTATATACTGTAGTTTATTATTATCGAGATGAAGGTGAATTAAAACATGGAAATATAATCGTGATTTCTGAATCAAATACTCATGACTCTGCAGCGGTGTATGTATGTAATTCGATGATAATTGATTACCTAAAGAAACAACACAAAGTTACAAAGATTATCTACTTTTCTGATGGAGCAAAACAACATTTTAACAATCGATTTAATATCCAAAATTTATGTAATCATGAAAATGATTTTGGTATCAAAGCAGAATGGCATTTTTGCGTGACGGCTCACGGAAAAGGCCCACATGATGGCCTTGGTGCAACTCTTAAAATAGGAGCTAGGAACGCAAGCCTCCAAGCATCAGCAATCAACAGCATTTTAACAGCTAAGCAGCTTTATGAGTGGGCATGCCATTCAATAAAAAATATAAAGTTCTTTTATTAATCAAAAGTAACACATAGCAACACTCAAAGAAGATTAAAAAGACGATTTGACGAGGCTCCTTCTGTCCCACAAATTTCAAGCAATCACTGTTTTATTCCACTCGAAACAAGAGTATTATTATCAGAAAATTTTCAAGTAATAAAAAGGAAGTTGTTGTAGAGATTTAAAGTATAACAATCCATTTCTGGCCATGAACCTGCCCATTTGAGCGTTTGTCAGGTATTTATTGAGGTTAAAAACAAATTTTTAGCTGATGGAACTAAACGGACTTCGGATTTGAAATCAGTGACCCCAAAAACGTATAAATTTATGGTCACGATCCTTAATCTGACCGTAATTATGCCTATTTGAGCGTTTCGAAAAATATTTTGAGGCTAGGGGCCTCAATTTTGGACTGAACGAGCTGAACGGACCTTGGATTTGAAATACGCGACCCTTGAAACGAACAAATGCATCGTCACAAACCTTTATCTAGCCATAATCATGCCCGTTTGAGCGTTTTTGAGGTATTTTTTGAGGTTAGAGCAAATCCTGCAGTGATAAGTTAAACGGTCAGCGGATTCGGATTCAGCGTACCGTAAAACATATAAAATGACCTTTACTCACAATTTTCGTCTTTTATCTATATTTTTATGAACGATTAATCGGAAAATTTTCGGAAAACTGGTCAGAAAATCGGGTTTTTGGGACCGCCATTTTGAAAATTTTGAAAAGCGCCACATAACTATTGATTCTACATAAAAAAAACCCTAAATTTTGACCCTATACTAGTTTTTATAAGTCTTTACCATGTTTGGGCAGAGCCGTGTGCGCTTTGGCATGGATTGACCCATATATATATATATATATATATATATATATATATATATATATGTGAAACAGACTAATGAGGATTATTCTGTCGCTTGGTGGCGCTAGTGTGACACGTGGATCAAAACATTGCGAATACATTTTTTTTCTTGGTTACACCGACCTCTTCTTAGTTCGGTATGTACCCTAAACCCTTGGCTGATTGTAGTTAGCGTTCTTTTTATATTTCCTTAAGAGTTGTATGACTGGGGTAAGAGCTGAGTAGAGCGGCTCTCGCTTCGATTCTTCAGAACTCGTATCATGGCCAACTCTCGATGAATCCAAGCGCGGGAGCAGCGCTTGCCACAGCCGAATACTTGACTTTAAAATAATGTGCTCAGCCTAGGGAATGGAATGAGGAGAGTAAAGGATAGAGCTCAAAAGGTTGTTGTAGCTCTAATCGTGTATCCGTTTATGATTTTATTATTATTATTTTTTTTTATTTAATACTTCTATAATATATCGACGAACTTAACACACGGTAGTGTTCAGCCGATATGATTCTTGTGAATACAAATAAAGGATGGAGCAGGGGAGGCGGGGGCGTGAAGAGGGGCATTCTCGTCTGCTCCTCCCCCTGCTCCCTCCTCATTCCTCCATGGATAGACTAGAGTCAAGCTATATGTCTATATTATTTTGTATATAAAATGAAGAGATGAATAGACCGATTTCTATATTTGCGGTATTGACTATATTGCAGATGCAGTCGACAATTCTAATATTTTCCTTGCGGAGTATGTCAATATAAGGTTGCCTGAACTGGCCATATACAATACAATCGTAGAATAAGTGATCTACAGAGTGTACATCATTTCTGCACTCGCATATCTCGTCTAGGGTGATATTTTTGGAAAATAAGTGAAATCGGGCTTTGGTGTGCTTGCTTTTAAGCCGGCTGAGAAGACATATATTTTTCGACTGGAAATTGTGTTTCTAAACCAAGTTATACTAGAAAGAATTTTGTTGTTGGAAGTATGTTTAACCTCTTTTTGCCCGTTTCCGTAAGACGTGAGAAAGTGATTCATTTTCGTCACGAGATTAACTGCAAATTTAGAAAGAATTTATTTATTTAAACCAGAAAGAATTACAAAGTATTGTCTACTCCGTAATTCCCTGTAGAGGTAAACAAAGTTACCTATGCACAGGTCCGGTATAAGTACATCTAACTTAAGTACTACTTAAAACTATAATTCTAAACTTAAAACTACAATTCTAATTCTAAACTTAAAACTACAATTCTAATTCTAAACTTAAAACTAAATATTACAACTGTGACTTTGTGCATTTGTTTTAACTTAAATACTATTTCAACAGTGTTGTAAAATTTGTTATATAAAATTTAACATTAATTTAGGCGATTATTATATCTTTAACATATCATCAGTTCCTATAGTACTCTCCTTGAGTACGTTTCAATAATATTATTTCTATCGGATTTAATCCATTTCTTTAGTTTGTTTTTTTGGTATAAATTACTAATTTCTAGTTCTTTTAAATCATTTGGTAAACTATTGTAACTTACTATTGCCTTTGTATAATTGTTTTTGTTACTGACTTTTTTCTGACTTTTTGGTATGGCTAAACTTTTATTTCTTGTTATACTGTTAGAATGTATGTACTTATCTTTAAGAGTGTTGTAATGAAATTTTAGAGATTCAAATGTAAATATTTGTTCTATATTCATTGGGTAATCTAAAGTTATAGGATAATTTTTATTCACAATTTTTGAATTTTATATTGTAACCTTTGTAGACAGGTTATATGGGATTTGTAAGCTCCGCCCCAAGCTATTACACCATAGCTAATTATACTATGAAAAAATGCATAGTATATCATTTTTAAAACTTCTTTAGGCATTGATTTGGAGATTTTATAAAATATATAAACTAGGTATTTCGTATTTTTAATAATGTATTGTATGTGTTTATTCCACTTTAGATTATAATCAAAAATAATGCCCAGATATTTACATTCTTCAACTCTACTAAGGTTTTTATTTTTTATCTTAATATTTATATATTCAGGAACACTATCCTTGTAGATACCGAAAGTCATGTATACTGTCTTTTCAATATTTAAGGACAATTTATTTAATGCTAGCCACTTTTCAATTTTATTCAAATAACTATTCATACTTTCTTGAGCCTCGCTCCAGGTATTTCCAGTTGCTATAATTGTCGTGTCATCAGCATATGACGATATTGCTTCAGGCGGGATTTCTTTCAAGATATCATTGATATAGAGTACGAAAAGCAATGGGCCCAATATTGAACCTTGGGGAACTCCCGTTATTATTACCCTGTAATTACTTAGATTATCATCTATTTTCACTGCTTGATACCTATTATTTAGATAACTTGTAAGCAAATCCAACGCCTGTCCCCTAATTCCATAACAATATAATTTTGCTAATAGTATTTCATGATCGACAGTATCAAACGCTTTTGCTAAATCCAGGAATGTTATAATTGTGGGTTTGCTATGATCCAAGTTATTGTAAAGTATATTTGTCACATAATTCAAGGCATCTTTTGTACCAATTTTTTTCATTAATCCAAATTGATGTTCGGATATTATATTGCTTTTATTAATGAAGTCAAAAATTCTGTTATATAAAATTCTCTCAAAAATTTTAGCTACGTTAGAAATTAAAGAAATTGGTCTGTAGTTAGAAATACTATGTTTAACACCAGATTTGTATATTGGTATTACTTCAGCATTTTTTAAAGCATCAGGCCAGGTTGCTTTTTCGATGCATAAATTAAATAAATATGTTAGAGGTATAGCTATATGATTACATAATAATTTTAATGCTTTGGCATGAATTTTGTCTACACCACCTTTCTTTAATTTTAAAGAATTAATTATGCTTGCAATTTCATATTCACTTGTTGGTTTGATAAAAATAGAATTATTATTCATATTCGGCATTTTTAAGGTAGTATCAGATGGTTTATCAATTTTTTTACTTAGTTTCAGTCCTATCTCGCAGAAGTACTTATTCATTTCATTGGCTATTTCTTTTTCATTAGTTATTTTGTTATCATCTATTTTAATATGATTAATAGTATCATTCGATTTTTGTTTTTTTCCAATTTTTGAATTAATAATCTCCCATAATTTTCTGGGATTATTTGCGTTATTCTCTATTAGACTCTTATCATATTTAACTTTAGCATCTATTATTACTTTGTCTAGTATTTTAGCATAACTTTTGTACTGTGATTCAAGTTGTTTATTGCCTGGATTTAATTTTCATAAATTGTATAGTAATTGTTTTGTTTCACATGACTTAATAATAGCTTTAGTTATCCAATTGTTCCTGTACCTTTGTTCGTTACTTTTCTTTTTTATTTTTGACAGTTCTGCACATGTTTTAATTTCATTAATTAATAGATCAGTAGCTAAATTAGGATCTTGTATTGACAAAATTTCATACCAGTTCCTATTATTAGCAATATTTATTAGTTTTCTATAATTTATTATTGTTATAGACTCTTTATTTACTGTTTTAACCTTGTTTATGGCAATAAATAGAGGGTAATGGTCTGTTATGGAGCTTTTAAGTTTATATGTTGTTGCATTTAAACATGTTGATTTAATAAAAATATTGTCAATACATGACCCTTTACTATTTCCAATAGGTGGTCTTGTGATTCCTACATAACCAGAATGTCTGACAAAAATATTTTGTGGCAGTTTAGTGTCAAGGTGGACGAACCGGATTTCACCAACTGGTCCACAATGTCGTTAAGTATGATATTGGAGTGGGAGGGGATCCAGTATATGAAGATGCAAAATTCTGATTTTGAGAGTAAATATATGAGTTTCTTAATATCTGCCATGATTGGGTGCATGTTGGATTTTATGCTGAGATGTTTTAAAGCTAACAGCATACTCAGGGAATCAGAAAATATAGCCACCTATTTAATTGAGTCCTGTTTGGATAGGGAGAGTAAGGCCTTTAAGATGGCGTATGCTTCACAGCTGAAAATTGATGAACTGGAGTGCAGCTTAAGAGAAACGTGCTTTTCCGGGAGTAGCTGGTAAATACCTACTCCGCACTCCCCCTGGCTGCTTTTGGAGCCGTCTGTAAATATTAATTTGTGGTTATTTAACTGTTGCAAGATGTAGTTGTTAAAGGTTCGAGAGGTGCCATTTGAGTCATTTTGAAGTTCTTTGCCAAGTTGAGTATTTATTTCTATATCGGTAAATAGTGCCAAATACGGGACCGTATAGGTAGTAATTAATTTGAAGCATTATGGGACTAATCGTTTCACGGTGTTGGTTCCAGATGTTGTAAAGTAATCCATATTTGTTAAGGAGATCTGTTCTACATGTTCTATTATCGTAGTTTTGTGCGATGGTAGTTAATATTCTAGGGATGGGCTTGTCAGCGATGGAGGAGATTATGGCAATGAATCTTGCTGCCAACAGGCTTCTTCTGGTTGTCAAAGTGAGGACGCCAGAGAGGTGGTGGAGAACGTTGATGGGGTGGTCCTCATGCAGCCTAAGGTTTTTCTAAGAGTCGCGTTTTGTATTACGTTGAGTTTTTAAACGATCGTTTTTCTTGTGTTTGAAAGAGGGGGTAACCCCATTCTTGTCTGGGCCTGATTATAGTTTTGTAGAAGGAGATTGCTGTTTGTAGGTGTATACCCCAGATGAAAATAGAGATAGATGCTAGTATGTTTATGCCAAGTCTAGCCTTTGTTACCGTATTGTGCATATGCATATCCCAGTTCATTGCGTTGTCGAAGATGATGCCTAAATATTTGAAGTGTGTGGAGTTAAATAATTTAGTGTTATCAAGGTTAATATAGTATTCATTCTCGGGAATAGTATGGCTATTATAGCCGAGGAGTATAACACTGCATTTTTTAATTGCAATTTTTAAGCCCAGTGATTTTCGCCAAGTGTTGAGTTTTGTGGGATTAAACGATTTTGTGAGGTTGAACAGAATAGGGCTGAGGATGCAGCCTTGCGGAAGGCCTTTATTGGCTGTACCCTCTGCAAATCCCCTGCCAGCAAAGAAGCCATATATTTTCCTATTGTTGATCAGATTGGATATGAATGTTATGAACTTAGGTGGGATTTTGAGAGATATTAATATATTTATAAGTTTTACGAGGTTTACCGAATCATATGCTCCCTCGATATCTATTCCCAAGACACGCATGATCATTTTCCTTTGTTCGGTGAGAATTATTTCACAGTAGAGGATCCATGCAAGATCCGCCCCTACGGAACCCGCAGAAGGAGTCTGGCAGGATCTGATTTTCTTCCATCCATCAATGTAGACGATCATTAAGAATTCTTTCCAGGGTCTCGGGGATAGTCGAGGTTAGGGCTATGGGTCGGAACCATCGGCTCCTTTCGGTGTGAAGCATGCATGGAATTTCTTCCAGTCAGAAGGGAACTGACCAAAATCTAGAATTCCATTATCAAAGCTGCATAGCCAGGATAAGCTTGATTCGGGTAATGCATTAAGTACGATATACGGGAGTCCATCTGGACCAGGGGCTGATTTAGTTTTAGAGTTTGATATGGCTGATCTGACTTCCTCTATAGTGATGGGGTTATTCAGGGTAGGGTCATGGGTAAATGAATGATTTAGAGAGGGGAGGGCGGGATAGTTGTAGTTGGTAGCTATTATGAAAAAAGTATGATTAAGACGGGGGTTATTGGCTGTGTAATTTTGAGGTTCGTTATCGGGGCGATGGTTGTAGAACCTCTTTTTATACCTTTTTATAAAAGCAAAGTTATCGGATAGAGTTTTTTGTGGGTGGAGGGTAGCCAGGAAATTTTTAAACTTATCTTTTTTAGTTTTACTAAGTATTTTGGAAGTTTCCAGATATGTTTTTATATGCCTGAAGGTTTTCTATAGATGGGTTCTCTCTGAATACCGTGAGAAGTGAACGTCTGTTCTGAACTGCTTGGCCACACTCTTCTGTCCACCATATCGAGCGAGCATAAGCTTTATTTTGTCTGGGAGATTCGTCTAGATTGAATATTTTAGTGTTGGCATTTTCTAACGAGAGAGATATAGACTCCAAGAAATTGGCGTAGGGTTCCATTATATCAAGGTTAGGGTCATTGAAGTAACCATTGCGGAAGTGCATAGATCCCGAGACTTTAATTCATTTAGTCTTGGAGAACCCGAATTTTTTTCTGGATAAAAACGTATTTGTCTAGATTAGCAATGTTTAGGATTATGAGGTGATGATCGCTGGTAAGTGGGTCAGGGTGTACCCTCCAATTAGTTAGGCCAAAAAGATCTGTTGAGCACATAGTGACATCTAGGTAACTCTTTCTAGCCCATACATAGGTAGGAGATCCGTCGTTGAGCATAATAAAGTTTCCAGAGTCATGGAGGGCTTCCACGAGGTTTTTTCCTAGAATGTTTTGGAAGTCACTTCCCCAAGTGGGGTTTTGGGTGTTGAGATCACCCATTAGAATGACGTTGGGCAATTGTGAACAGGTTTCGAGTAATTTAGATAAGGAATTGGTGTCTATTATGTTGTCTGGTGGGTTATAGAGAAAGATGAGGTGTATAGGGTTGTCATTTTGGGGATGAATTTTGATTGCAAGTGAGGTCTGATGTATAGCATTAGACCACCTCCGTGAGATTCGCTGGGAGGTTTTCTATCTTCTCTCATGTGGTTGAAATTGTTTAGTACTAGAATTTTGGATGAGATTGAATATTTTCTTTCTCCTATGCAGAGTATGTCGCAAGAGGAGGAGAAATGAGTAGTTTCAGTACGTTTGTTGGAAAGTTCATTGGCATTCCAATAAGGGATATTGTTTAAGGTCGACATTCTAATCGAAGATACTGTTATCTAAACTGTTCTTTCCGATGAGGTCGTCGTCAATATTTCTGAGTAAGTCATGTGCCTTCCTTTGGTCGTCTCTGAATAAAAATTGGTTTAGAATTAAGCTTTTAACACTTTCTTTTAGGTTTGAATCAGAAGTTGATGAAGAGGAAGAGTTGTTAAGTTTGGCAGAGTCAACAGGATTATAGTTTTGTTTTTTTTTTCCTTTTTTCTTTTTAGGAGGCTTCTTATGTGGGATGTTTGTTTGAGGGGTGTTTGGTTTGGGGGATAAGGGCTTCGGGATCTGAGATAGTAGCGAGGAAGCGGGTGATGGTTTGAGAAAGGTTGTGGAAGTCGGGGTGATAGGTAGGTTTGGTGGCTTGGGGGTATTTTGGTCGTATATACATTGTTTCCCATGGTGCGCGGTCATATTGGAATTCTAGTCACGTGGTTTCCTTATGGCGTTTAAATATAGACTTAAAATTTTTTATATTTATATTTTTGTCCATAGTTTTAACTAAAGATTATTTAAAAAATAAAATAAAAAATCATGTCACTTCCATATTGGGATTAGGAAAGTGAAAATTGCTCAAAATTGGTATATATTCCTCTTTTTTGGTTATGAATAATATATTAAAATTTTGAAATAAAATTAATGATGTTTCACGATTTTGAGAAAATCAGTGTAGACCCACCTTAAGGAGATGTGAAAGTAAAATAAAAATTCCAACCTTACCGGCATCACATCTATATATATACATATATTTTTTTTTCTCAGAAATAAATAAATATTTCTCAAAAAAAAGCTTGCATTATTAACTCTCGGAGAAAAATGCTTTGAAAATATATAGCTATAGTTATATTTATAACGCTTTTTCCCCTAGAGTTA